>JANZXU010005491.1:0-17924 GCA_027576215.1 Amissidens hainesi | reverse complement strand
TCAATTTTTAAGTTACAAGGATGGAATTTTAAAATATTTTTAAAGTGTATTTTTATTTTATACAGCTCCCATATTTCCATAGTAATGGAATACTGTCATTTCGACAATATAAATAAATTAATTTAAAAAAAAAACATTGCCTTAAAATAAAGCGTCTTCAAATCGTCATTTCTCTGGTTACCATGGAAACACCAGATATTAGACATGAGTGATGAGCAGAAATTACCAGGAAATAGAAAGTAAACGCCACTAAATATTCATAGTGTGTGTCCAATAATGCTGTAATTACATGTAATTATTCCAAATAAAAAGTGCAAATATGATTTAACTGTGTGCTTTTAGCAAACATAATATGATGGGTGTAAAACTAGTTTTAGCAGAATGCACTTTTTTAAATACCAAAACCTGTTAAAATATCATTTCCACCCCAAAATGAATGTAATGGAAATGACATAAATATATAATTTATGCCTATAAATAAACTTACTATAATATTTGCAATTTTTATTTCAGTTAAATATTCATATAATAAATCTCTTATAAACACAACTATATTTAGTCCAATAAAAATTTCTAAAAATGAAAAAAGAACTGACTTTAATGGTGTGTATTTATTTATAAATCCATTAGGATATAATTGATTTAATATTGAAACTTCAATATTTGCTTTAAATATACCACTACTCCAATAAATATCATATTTAGAATAAAGTAAAGCTATTATTATTAGAATAAAAAACATTGCTATACAAATAGTAAAATTTATTATAAGCGTAAAAAGTATATTTCCATATATTATACTTCTTTTATTACCTACTTTTAAATACACGCTCTCCATATATTTATTTTTTTTATACATTATACCTGTACATATTATAATGATAGGTAATAAAATTATTATTATAAAAAATGGATATGTACAAACTCTAAATACTATATCCCAAAAATTAACTTTAAAATTATAAAGATTAGCTGCATCAACAACATTTTTAGCAAAAATCAGGAAAAAAGCCACAAAAAAAACAATTAAAAATAATATTTTTTTTAATATATTACTGCTTTTAAACTTTAACTTAATTAAATTAATTATTTTTAATTGACTCTTCATAAATAGACTCCTTTTTTGATGAATATAGAAAAATAACTGACGATATTATAAAAATTATTAATAATCCAATAAAAACTTCAAAAAAAGAAACATTATTAATAATATAAAATTGATTAATACGTTCTGGTGCAAAATATGTTACTCCTATTAATGAAAATATAACAGAACAAATAGTATAAAAAAGAAATGGTGATAACATAATTGCTATATTATTTTTTATTTTAGTTGATGTAGCTAATGCTATAGTTGCATAAGTAGCTCCTATCAAAAATTCTATAGATATATGAAATATTATATAAAGAATAAAATGTTCTTTAAACATATTATTATACATTCCACCAAAAAAATCTGCTATATAACTAGTTCCATATGTACCATTAAATATAAGACAAATTATACATATAAAAATAAGTGATGGTATTGCAATCGCTAATCCGCCAAGTATAGCATTAGAAAGTAATTTGCTAATTCTATACTTTATACTACTTATTCTTATATTAATAAAGTTTATTTCACCTGATTTTATATCTTCTAAATAGCTTGTTGCAAAAGGAATTGCACACAAAATAGGAATTACTAAGATATAACTTTTCAAAGAATCGGCCCATAAACTATATTTATTAAATGGATCATCTATAGGTCCAGGAATAGATGCAATGCTATTTGTTATATTTGCTATAATTCCTTTTAAGCTTATATAAGGAATTATTTCATTTATTACAGAATAAACTTTTATTATTAATGCTATTATTATTACAGAAATAAATTTTTTATTATTAAATCCATATTTTAGTTGTTGTTTTATCATTTTAAATCACCTACATATTATAAATAAAATTGAGAAAATTGTTGTAACAATTTTCTCAATTTTATTTGTATTTTTAAGAATTAGGACTCCAATATCCTGATGCCCATATATATCTATTAACACTATTATTATTATACATACTAGGCGTATACTTATATCCATCTTGCATTTCATCATTCCAAACAGCTGGTTCTGGATAGTCTTTACAACCACCTCTATTTACAGCTACTCTTCCAGTTCTAACTGCACCACCAGAATTTACAATTCTTGAAGTTAATGAGCTTCCTGATCCATCTAATCTATCTACTCCAATATACCCTCTACCAGTTTCGAGTACACTTCCTTCTTTAAATTCAGCATTATCCCAATGAGTTCTCCAGCCTGCATTAGGTGCTAATGACAATCCCCAACCGGATGCATGTACATAATTAGCTGGTAACAATCCTATTACTGTTTCAGCTGATACTACTGATACTACTGTAGCTAAAATTATTTTTTTACTTTATTCATGAAAAATCTCCTTTAAAATAGTATTCTGCTAAACTATATACATAACTTTATTAAAAAATTCATTTTTTTAATAATAAATACATAAGTAGCATATTTTTTAAATTTATCATAAATAATACCATTTTGCAATGAAATTAAAAAACTGTATCATTAAACTAAATTATTTTAATGATACAGTTTTTTTTAATTTTAATAAATAAACCTATACAATTTCATTTACCATTTAATTGTATCAAAAAACTAAAGTTTTATGATACATAAGCTGTTTGCTTTTAATTTAATAAATTCATAAATATATTAAAATTTTTGAATCTGAAAATATGTAAGAGCATCTGGAGATGTTAAGCTTAATGTGGTGTTTAGCTTGTACATCTCTAATGCTCTTTTAAATTACATATGTATTACTATTTTAAAGTGAATGTCATTATACTATTATCTTCACTTATTGTTACATCATAATCAATATTGCTTTCTTTCAACAACTCTTTATATAGTAAAGCTTCATCTGTAGTATTATGACAATTATTGAAATCAAAAACTTTTACCTTTTCTATAGTCATTTTCATATTATCCTCCTCCTTTCTACCATAAGGTAAATATTAACACCACACTATATATAATACCATTTTAAAATGGATTTAAACTAAAGTATAAAAAAAATTTTCATTTCTGATGCATCTAAGTAAACTTTAAATTTAACACCTATAGTTAAGTATATGGTGTTATAGAAAACTATAGGTGGACATACTATTGCTAATTTATTATAATTACCTTATTATTGGAAATATTTGTATATTAAGAGGTGTATGAATGAAACCTAGAAAGAATAATTATGTTTACAGTATTCAAATTACTAAAGAGCAACGAGACTTATTGAAGAAGAGTGAAACTATTAAGAAAGATTTAGATAAGTATGTAAGAGATTATTTAAATAGCTTTTTTACTGCTGATGCATCTGAGGATAATACAGATAGTATTGAAGCATGATTTATTTTTTAAATTGATATCTTAGCTTTACGTTTTTTAATAGTATCGTTAATAATGAAATATAAATTATTCTAAGTGTTAAGAAATCCTTTAAGTTTTTAAGGTTGTGGTAAGAGTCCACAATCTTTTTTTATTTTTCTAAGATGGAGGCAGAGCCAAAATTCCATATCTACAAATCTGCTAACTTAGAATGAAAAGAAAGATCGAACTAAATCTCCCGAGGGGGCTATAAGTGAAAAGTAAAAAAACACGGAGGTCGCTTCGCTCCTGTACACGGTCGCTATGCTCCTGTAGTAGTAGGGGGAGGGAGGGGAGAAAAAGAGAAAAGCCCCCAAGGGGAAAGAAGTGTAATAATAATATACTATTAATATATTCTTATTCTGCACTTTTAAAATCAGAGAATGGCTTAACCATGCGTGTTTGAATGTGATTTTTAGGTGGAAGTTAATATATAAGTATTCTGCACTTTTAAAATCAAAACCATAAAAAAATAAGGTAGATTTCTCTACCCCATTTTCCTTATTTATTTAATCTATAGATATAATATTCTCTTCCTTTTTCATTTAATTTTGTTTCCCATATGTCTAATATTTTACTTTCAAATAATCCTTCCATCATAGCCGAAATTCGTGGTTGTTCCACTTTTAAATCTTCTGCCAGTTCTTTTTGAGTTATTTGGAATATGTTCCCTTTTGCTTTACCTTCTTTTAATGCTAAATTATGTTTGTATCTTAAATGATAATACAATCTCATTTCAGATGGCGTTATAATTCCCCATATAACAGATAAAGTTACAAAGTAACTTATATCAAATTTAGAATCAGCGTCACATTTAATGTTTTTTAATTCATATTTATTTGGCTCTCCCAATCTCTTAGCACCTTTAATTTCATTAATGATTTTATTATCAACTAAAGATTTTAAGGTATCTTTAAGAACTCTTTCGCTTATTGCGATATTTTTAATTTTCTTTCTTCTTTTGTAAGTTAATTTATCTAGTATTACCTCTCTAGACAAACATCCAAAATTCTTTAAAACGCTATAAACTAACAACTCATTTGCATTCATTATATATCCTCTTTTTTTGCTTAATTGCTTAACTATTTTATTTTCTATGTTAATTATTATTTTATCATCTTTTTTTGTATCATAATTGAAATTGCTTTCAATTTTTTTAAAACAATTAGCATTATATTTGCAATTGGCACAGTTAAATTCTGCTGTTCTTAGATTATTATACATTTGTTCCACTTGATACCCTAAATCATGCAATGATTTATCGTTTTTTTCATTCCATTCTTTACAAATGTACATTATATCACTTAAAGATTTGCCGAGCATTCTTAAAGATACAACAAGTTTTTTCAAATCTGAATTTCTATTACCACAGACACTACCATTTTTCAGTATATCTATAACACATGGTTTTAATGTGTTTGTATTATCTAAAACAAAATTTGTTGCGATATCATCTCTATCTGAAATTGAATTTAAATTCTTTATAGTACAATATTTATTGTACCAGTAATCTATAGACTTTCTTCTTAAGTCAAATTTACCTTTTATTTCTTTACCTTTTTTTCTAACGAATCTAACCTTTTTAAAGTCTTGTAAGTTTTTAATATTAAACGTAAATGGTACTCTTAATATTTGAGTTTTCTTTATTGCATTTAAATCTGCTCCTAATAGTTTAGCTAAAACTTTATGAACCTTGTCCACCTTTTCTATATCTCTAGTTTTTTCTATAGCTGTATATAGGTGATATCCATTACCAGAATCGATCATGTAGTCATAACCAAACCCAATTTTTTTAACTCTGAACAGAATTTCTTTTGCTGTTAAGTTAGGATTGTCTTTCCTATCAAAATCGAAAGCAAGACAGTATCTATACAATAAATTTTCTTCTTTACCACTCACATCATTAGTTGTACTTAGTTGAAAGTATGTGTTATTATAATACATATCTTTAGCAAGTACATATTTAAGTAAATCATCAATATCGTTGAAGAATTTTACTTTAGGTTTTTCTTCCGAATTGATTTTTACTACTCGAATATATTCCTCAGAGTCTTTTCCGAAATATATGGCTCTTAGGAATTTTTTTAGTTCATAGTCATCATTTTTAATCACAACTTCCTTATGATTAAAAATATTGTCTACCTTCCGTGATCTTATCTCCTCCTCTTTTGATATTTTTGTTTCTTCTCCTACTAATTCCTTCATCAGTTTTTCCTCTCATTTTTTTATTTGACAAAAATTCTATATCCATTAAAAACAAGAGTTTTTTATTATTTTCATGTTAAAACGCCCTCTTTCTTTTTGGATTTTCTTTTACAAAACTGCTAATGTACACTATGCATTATTAATTAATCTAATAAATTCTAATAAATCCAAATAAATCCCTTAAGTTGTTTTAACATCTTCTATTTTATCATCTTTAAAGTAGCAATTAAATAAAACTCTTACTTTTTCTAATGCCACTATTAACCACGCCACCCTAAAACGTAAAATCAAATATTCAAGAAAAATTTTTTATTTTTTTAATCCTCCTTTTACATTTCTTTTTTATGAAATCTATAGTGAAACATAAATCAAAATTTAAGGAGGATTCTTTTTTTATGAAGAATAATTTATTTAACAATCAAAATAACACTGATATAGTAATTCCAGTTTCAACAGATATTTTCAAAGATAGGTCTATTGATTACAGGTTATACTGTATTTTTTTATCTGCTTTCAATAGTGTAAAATTAGATAACAATAATTCTTGTTACCTATTCGATAAAGTTTTATTAGATAATGACAAAGAAGTTATGGACATGATGGGCTGTACTCATCAAACTTTTATGAAACACCTAACGAATTTATGTGTAAGTAAATTCAAATTAGTTCAACCTCAGATGATACCAGACTCGATATTTTTTGAAGATGATACAAAGTTAGCTTATTACCTTGCAAATTTCGAAGAAGATTATTTCTTTAATAATCATTGTGTTATAGTTAATGCAAATACTTTAAATAAGCTAATTAAGAATCATAACTCAATGGAAATTAAATTGTATTTATTACTTTTTGAAATGCAAGAAAATTATAAGACAGTAATTTCTTTAGAATATTTATGTAGGAAATTAGGCTATAAGTTTAGTTATAGAAATAAAGTTTCTATAATGCTTAAAAATCTACAAAGAAGTAAGCTAATTAAACTGACTAAAGAGAAAACTCCAGTGAAGTATATTGTTAATGGTAACATTGAAATTAAATCTAAACTTATTAAATTATGTGAGTTTAATATATAGTTGTTCCACCTGTGTTGGAATAGCTATTTTATATAAATGTTCCAGATATCATTTAATTATCTGGAATAGTACATATTTTAAATTTTCACAACTAAAGAATGGGGCTATCACTAGCTTTGCAATGTTTATTTTTTAAATAAAATTCAATTTTCATTTAATACAGCTTTTTGATGGTATTTTATCTAAATATCATGACTTTTAACATAAAATATAGCCTAAATAACAATATTGACCTACCCATTCTACTTTTTTGCTCCACTAGCACTTCGTTAGCGTTACACAAAAAAGGTAAGAATGAGTAGGTCTTATATATTAGCTAATATTTATTTAAAATCTTGTATTTAGATATTTAAGCATAAAAAAAATCTTAGATAACAAATGAAATATTACCTAAGATTTTAATAGTATTTTTTATGTCTTAATGTCTTTTTAAATTCTAACCATTAATGTATTTTTATATACTTCCTACTGCTCTTACTATTTCATCTATACTTAATTGTAATCCAAATTTATTACTAGTTAAGCTAAGATTAAGAACATACTTATTCATGCTCTGTAACTTTTGAACAAGTTCTATGTCATCTCTCTCTATAATTGTAAATAGTTGACCATCACTCATAGTTAAAAAATTTATAATTAAATAGCTAGTGTCTTTTTTACTCTTCTTAATTTCTACAGATGTGATAAGAACCTCAACGTTTTGTAATTGTTTCATGATATTTCCCCCTCATACCTTTTATATAAAATCTGAAAATATAAAACCACATTTATTACAGGTGCATAGATAGACTTCCATCTCTTCTCCTGTGAAGCTATCTGTAAAGTTTTCAACATATTCTATTTTCATATCCGAGCCTTTAGCCCCACACATAACACAATTAGTTAAACCTCTAAAATACTTCATATACTTACTCATATATTTACTCCTTTTTATCATAATCAAAATAATTTACGGTACTACTTGAAATCTGATTGGTTAATTTATTTTTATAGACAATCTCATATGAGTTGACATACTTTAGTTCGTATTTTTCTAGGCTTATTAAATCCTCGATAGTATCATCTGTAGATATTTTTCTTATGATTGGTTTATCTAAATTGCGACTAAATCCATATATCTTATTACCCTTTAAATCCATGTCTGATAAATCTTGAATTAAATAACTCGCTACATATTTACTTATGTTTCTAATTTCATTGTCTGTTGTTAAATTTCTGATATCTACAAAACCATGTCGCCAGTATCTCGACATAAATTTATTTTCAATTTCCTTTTGTTCATCTGATTTTTTAGTAGTACTATTAACAGTTTCTATATTAAACTTTTCATCTAAAGCATTTAAATTCATTAAAACATGATAATGAATAGCCCCACGCTTTTGAAATTCTAGTACATACAAATATTTTAAATAATTATATTGCTTATAATCTCGCTGAAGTTTCTTGAAAAATAAATTTAAATGTCTTTTGCTCTCTGTTATATCTTGAAAATTTTCTTTATAAGTTAAAGTTACAAAGGTTTTTAAATCTGTATTAGATGCTATTAATCGTATAATTGTATTTCTTGCTTTTAATAATGTGTCTTTTCTTCCACGCTCATGATTATCCTGTTTTTGTTGTTCTGATAATTCTTGTTTACCTTTTCTACCTTGATTATTTTTTGACTTTTCACCCATAACGATTAAATCTGTATAATTGTATATCTCTAACTTTTGCCCACTAATAATGATTTTTTTATTATATAATTTTCTACTCATGAAAACTCGTTTGCTCCAAATTAATTGCTTCCGTCAAGTTAGATAGTTTATAAGTTTTACCTTTTACCAATCTATCTGATAACAAATAAAATTCTCTAGCTTTAAGAATGTCTGGAATAGTTGCATTTAATGCCACTTGATATGATGATCCATCCACTTGCTTAAAACTACAACGAGCATTGAAATATGACTTCACCTGTAAATCTTCTTTTGTTGAAATTTGTATGAGTCCAATAAAAAATAAATTATAATGCCTAGCCACACATAGTAATTCTTTTAGCACTTGTATAATCTTTTTATTTTTTATGGTTGCAAGTTCTTCAAAAAAGATATATACAGGATTTTTACGCTTATAGGGATTATGGAGAAAACCTTGTAATCTTTTTAATATTGCATCCTCATCATTTATAAAAAAGATATTATTCAAGTCCTCATAATCATCCTTGAAAGCATTTAACATTATTACTTTTGTATCTAAATTTTTTATAATAGTTTTCAGCATATAAGTTTTTCCCTGTCCTTGTAGTCCTGTTACCAAAAAATGTGGCGTAACTCTCATATCAACTATAATTGGCTCTCCTGTAAAGTCATAACCAATAAGCAATTGATATAGATTAAGTTCAACTTTTTGATACTCTATGTCATGTAACTCATATAAAACCAATTGAATTTTAATAAATTCATTTTCATAGTTAATATTTACATCTAAAGCACCAAATGAGGTTTTAATATAATCCTGTAACTTTTGGAATTCTGAGAAACTACACACATTTTTAATATCAACTTTTGCTATTGCTCCATAAGGTTTTAACTCAATTGATATTATTTTAGGGAAATAACCTTTTGTGTTAATCAACTTTTTTTCCTTAAACAATTCTTGAAACTGTCTTTTAAATTTAGTTTCTTTCTTGGGAAATAAATATTTGTAAATTCCAACCGATGTTGTTGCTGCTAATATTTCTACTAACATTTTTTATTCTCAACTTTACTGATTGCTATTAGAATAGTTCCAACAACTACAAATCCAATGATTATTGCCCCTTCCAATGCTCCACTGAAACCAAATCCAGTTCCTACAAATTTACAATAATCATAGCAAGTCTTGAACACTTTAACATCTAAGTTAAACATAATATTTACCCCTTTATTTGATTGTTTGATTTATGTATATGCACCTAAATATAGAATCGTTCCATTTTTTAGAAATGATTTCTAAATTCTGAGGAAATTTATTACAAAAAAAATGTGGTACTATTCCACATACCACACTTCTCCAATTTCTTTATTTAATTTATTGCTTATCTCAAATGCCTTTAACAATGGTGGATTACTTACACAATTTTCCCATTGAGAATATGTGCTTAAGGGAACATCAAGCATTTTTGCAAACTGTCTACACCCCATTAAATGTTCCCTCATTCTGATTTCTTTTAATTTATTCTTTATTACCATATTAACCTCAAGAATATAATTCATTTTGTATATTATATTCTCGATTTTCTATTAGTTTCCTCTTATAGGGAAGAGGAACTCAATTCTGACAAAAAAACAATTTATAGAATCCTACCATTATACAAATATATATTTAATTTAACGTTAAATTGCAAATTTTTGTATGGAATGAAATTTGCTTTTTATTTATCTCTTTATTAACTCAAAGCACACTTTTTTATTGACTTCTTCTATTTCTTCATCAGTTATTTTTTCTAAAACTTGATTTTTAATCTTATTATAATCATTTCTTAACGCTTGTCTGTGTTGTGCCATACCACTTTGTTTTATATAATCTAGAGTATCTTCTCTCAAAGTATAGTTAGCATTGCTTATATACTTCATTATGAAATCTTTCAAATACCAATCTATCATTATTTTAAATCCTCCAAATTTATTAACTCAAAGCCTACTCTCATATTTATATCTTCAATTTCTTCTACAGTTAATTTTTCTAGATATAATTCTTTTCTCATATTGTAATCATTTTTTAATTGTTCTCTACAAGCTTCTATTTTTTCTTTTTGTCCTCTTTTTAATAAATCTGCTTGTATTAAAGCAACTCTATTAAAATATAAACTTAATAATTCTCCTAGCATCCAATCTACCATTTAATTTTCTTCCTCCATGTTTATTAAATTAAATCCTAACCTTTTATTAATTCTTTCTACTTCTTCTAGTTCAAGCTGTTCTTGAAAGAAATCTTTATATCTTAAATATTCTTCTTTTAGACTCTCTCTAGATTTTTCTGTTATTGCATTTAGAATCATCTCATCAGTAAATTTCCTATTTACATAACTCATTAAACTCATATGGTTTTCTATAATTTCTTTTAAATATACATCAATCATTTTTTACCTCCTCCAATGACTGGATATTTAACTATAAGCAAGTAGTAAAATAAACGTAAAAGATTTTTAAAAAAAATTTTTTAATGAGTTCATTTTTTGATGCTATATTGTATATGATAAAGCAAGTTGGTTTTAAAACTTGTGATATCTCCAATAAAAGGGGGCTGTTTTCTTCTACAGTCCTTTTTTGGAGTGTACGATTTTTTATTAAAGCCTATTTATCAAGGAAATGCTCCATTTTTAAAAAAAATATTTTCTAAATAAGCACTTGAACCCGTACCTTTAGTAAATAAAAAAAAGCCCCCCTTTAAAAGAGAAGCCTTTCCAGATAAAAAAATTTTTCATAAAAATTTTCTGATTGTGAAATTCCTTTTAGAAATCTAATTTCATTTTTTATTTTTTTGTTTCTGATGCAAATAAAATAATATTGATAATACATATCTTATATTCCTAATGTACTAATACTTTTGTTGATGATCCAGTTTTAATTGTATTTGAATTTTGAATTTATAATCATTGATTACAATGTTAATATCAATATCTTTGATTATAACTATTCTATATCTTGTATTACTTATTAACTTAGATATTATCTAATCTATTTATTATTTAATAATATAGCATCTACAACATTGATACATATTAACAATACTAATTAATACTATTCTTATATCTAATGTTTATGTAGTAGTTTATATCTATGTTATATATTCTTTATGCATCTGTATCTGCTATTGTTCATGTAATTATATTGTATGTTTAATATTATCTTTACAGTTTAACTTATATAGTAGTGTTATACTTTAATTGTAATCTAGAGTTTAGTTAATGTTATAAGTAGTATTTACTTTTATTTCTAGATATCTAATTTATCTACATTATTTTTCTGTTAAAGCTTATTAGATAGCTTGTATAGTTATTTAATAAGCTTTAATTATATCTATCATTACAGTTCTTCCAGATGCAACTATAACCATATCTGATGCATTATAGTTATATATAATTTATACTCTTACTATTAATACTTAATTATATTTGTTTATATATACCTCTATATGCTCCATATGTTAGCTACAAGCCTATCTATTTAATTTTATAGTATATAGACACCTGTTAATATTAAATTGTTTATATAGCCTTTTAGAATGTCTTAAGTAAATATACTAATAATTGTACTTGTTCTACCCCTTATTATTATTAAATAGATTTAAGTATAATTTCTATTAGTATTATTAAGCACCCCCCTTTTCCACCACCTCCAAAAAGGGGGTGTGGATGGTGTCTATAAATCATCTGTTTGCATAAACATAATTTTTTTTATAAAATCGTTGGAAAACTCTAGTGATTTAGTTAAAATATTTTTTAAAAAGTGTCTACGAAATAAGAATATATTTTTGTAGACAGAATATAATAAACCATAAATAAATTTTTTTAAGGGGTTTTATTATGATATTTGGATACATGAGAATAAGTACAAATAAAGCAAGTCAGAAAACAGATAGGCAAAAGCTAACTTTAGATGAATATGCAAAAGCTAATAATTTTAACTTTGATGAAATAATAGCTGAAAGGATATCTGGTACTATTAAAGCTGTAGATAGAGAACAATATAAGAACTTGAAACATAAGCTAAGGGCTAATGATATTCTTGTTATAACAGACTTAGATAGGCTAGGAAGAAATGCAGACGATGTAATATTAGAACTAAAGGATTTAAAATCTAAAGAAGTTAAGGTGGTTGCTCTAGATATACCATACTTAAATGATTTTAATAAAACAAATGATAATAGTATTTATCAAATGGTTATAGATATAGTAATAACACTTAAAGCACATATGGCACAACAAGAACGAGAAAAATTAGTGAGTAGAATCAATCAAGGTTTAGCAGTTGCAAAAGCTAAAGGTAAGAAGTTAGGTAGACCATCAGTGCAACTTCCTAACGAATTCATTAAGGAATACAGGAAATTTCTTAATGGCGAATATGGTAAGATAAGTGCTACCCAATTTGCTAAACTTATGCAAATAGGCAGAAGTACACTTTATAAATATATAAAAATATATGAATCTGAAAATTTATGATAATATAGGTGCTGATAGTTTCAGTACCTTTTTTTTATACTAATAATCACATTAGAAAAAGTGAATAATAAGATTATAACTATTACCATCAAGGAGGATCTTACTTATGGGATATAGATATTTTAATGGAGAAAGATGGATTGGAGGAACTGCAGCAATCTTGCATCAAATAAAATTAGATGGTGGACTAGAAAATCACTATCAAAAAGTTGTTAGTAAAGCAATTAATGATTTTATAGCAGATGCTAATTTTATCAATTCACAATTTACAGTAATTAAATAATTTTTAAAATAAAAAAGCATCTGGAATATAATTAATATATACTCTAGATGCTTTTGCATTTATTATTCTAAATTCATTTTAGCAAGAGCTTTATCTCTAGCATCAACCATTGTTTCGGCTTTACCTTCTGCTTCAATTTGCATTTTAAACAACAAATCTTCAAATAGTTCTTCTAATTTCAAAGTATTTGTATTTAAAGTCCCATCTTGAGAAACAGAAGATAATTCATAAACTCTACTTTCTTTGAACTTCTTAATAATATTATTAATATCATCAATTTCTTTACAGTATTTAGTTCTTATATCTTTCATCAATCTTTTTTCCTTTCTATATATTTTTTTGTTGTAAAGTAACTATCGTCAACAGGGATAAAAGCTTTAATATTTTTTAATTAATAGAATAGCTGGTACTATGACATGAAATTTTGATTTTAATTAAACTTAGATTTTTAGTTTTTTATTAGCAATGCAAATAGATTCTTCTTAAAATTCTTAAATCTATTTTTTTAACATAATTAAATTACATTTTTTTACAAATAAACAATAATGTAAACATTGACGATAGTTTTATGAAACTTTAATATATAAATATAGAGAAAAGTAACTAAGAAAAAATAGTGATTGATTGATTGATATTTATAAAATAAAGATGTAAAAATAATTTATATACAATTTAACACATTAAGCATTTTTAAGACCAATCGGAAAAGGGTCTGTTTGCTATGTTCTAAATTTATATATTATAAAATCAATAACTTTATTCTATTTAGAAGTTAAGCTTCTCTATAAGAACAAAGACTAACATATTTTATACGATGTTTATAATATATAAGTTTTAAATAATATAGTTAATAGATTTTTATTTTTTATTGGTCTTTTTATTATCTAAAATTATAAGTATTAAATAAAAGTATAATAGATAGAATAACTATAGAATTAAGTTAATTTTTCTTTTTTCCTATTGGTCTTATTATTAACTTAAATTTTAAGATTTTCGCTCAAATTTTTGATGTAATTTTTTTATTATTTTTTAGGCAAAATTTGAAGGTCAAAATTCCTTTGTAAGTGGCATGGTTGTCGCAACGGTTAGAATTTTAGGCTTGGCATTTTTTTAGTATAATTTATGCCAAAATAAATTATACTAAAATGGCATAAAATTAATTAAATTTCAATCAAAAAAAATATCTCTAAGAACTGCAATTCTTAGAGATATCTAAAATAAATATTTTATTAAACACTCACTTTATTTTTAAGTGAAATTATTCTATAACTTCCGTTATCTTCATTAAGGTTATAGATAAAATTGATAACTTTCATTAGCTTATTGGTAGTAGCTTTTGAAAGTTCTTTTTTTTTATTCCATTTTTCAATATCTTTAGGTTTTAATAAATTAAGTTCTTTTGCTAATAATGCTTTTTTCTCGTCGGTTAATCTTTTTCCTTTACTGCTCATAACTCTATCTAAGTTATTTCTTATTTTAAAATATTCAATTTGATGAGCTTTTGGAATGTTTATCTTAGGTTTATCGTTTTTATTCCCACTATTAAATTTACCATATAATTGATTTAATTTCACATAGCCTATTTCACAAATTTTATCTTTTATCTCTTGATCTGTTTTTCTATTAGCAACTATAGAAACACTAGCTTTTATATCTTGTCCTATATCCAACATTTTTTTTATAAACTCAACGGATCTTTTATCTAAAATTATTGTTTCTAGTTTTTCTTTATATTTTGCAAATTTTAGATATTTATTATCTATAAGGTATTCTTCTAGTTCTTCTAGAAATTCTTGACCTGTATCTTTTATTTTTTCACCTTCATCATTCTCATCTGTTTCTGTAGTTGAACTTTCTAACGCTTCATTGAAAATTCTTTTAGCTTCTTCTTTTTGTTTTTCTTTAGTTTTCAGATCATTAATTTGTAAATCTCTAATATCTTTTTCTATTGCACTTGTAATTTTGCTATTAATATTTTCAATTATAACTTCATCACATTTAATCCTTTTTTCTAGTTCTTCTTTTAATTTATCTGTATAAAAGTAAAACTGCTGATAATACATTTTAAAAATTTGCTTAGTAAATAGATATTCATCAACCGTAAACAATTGAAGCTCATCACTGAAAATAATACAATTTCTATTAATGGATTTTTCACTGCTTTCTATAGCTTTCATTATCAAACTTACGAATTCTTTTTTAAAGTCATCATTTTGACCATCTATAGCTTTATTGAGTTCTTTTGCTCTTCCAGTTACTTCTTTTCCAAACTGTTCAATTATTTCCTCAAGTTCCTTGAATTCATTTTCAGTTTTCAACTCTTCCAATATAAGATAGAAAGTTTCATTATATAATCTAAGTCTAGCATAAAATTGTTCTAAACAATCTAAATCCAAATAGCTTGGTCTATTAGGAATTGCAATAAATGAAACGTTAGTATTTTTTATATTTGTCCCACATTCTAACATCGAAGTTGTTAGAAGTACATCAATTCCTGCTGGTATAATATCTTTTTCAATTATACTGTCATATACATAGGTTTTGTTTTTAGAATGCAAACTTTCAACCTTTAACCCTTGCTTAACTAGCAACAACTGAAAAAATTCATGTTCTTCTATGTTATTCAATTCGATTACTGAAATGATGCCTTTTTTCTTATTTTCATTTATAATATTAATTAAAGCATCATCTTTATTCTTACATATTATTGCTTTTAGTGTTTTTACATTTTTAACTTTATTTTCATCTTTATAACGGATATAATAAGAATAGTTGTAATCAAATATTCCTAACTTCTCACTGATTTTTTGAGGGGTTGCAGTAATAAGAAGGGTTCTTTTGACAGTGTGATTTTTTACAAGGTCTAAAAGCCCTTTTATTGCTTTCTTCCTGTAATCATACGCATCTATTAATTGATGAGCTTCATCAACCACCAGAACAACTTTTCTCCCTTCTGATTCACATTGCTTAATTGTTTGCTCTGCTAAATCGTAAACCATACTAACGGTTTTGAGATTATATTCCTTTTCAACTCCACCTACCCAAACTGATACACCATACTTTTTATTTTGTATATTTTGGATTCTGTTAGGACACGCTATTATATAGCACGTGGTAGGATTTTCTTTTGAAAGTTGTTTCATTACCTCCATTATAGAATAGGTTTTTCCAGCTCCTGTCGGTGCTACCAGTAAGTTTAATTCTCCAAATTGAAGCAAAGGTTTTATGGTTTTGGATTCTATATATTTCTCTATATAGATTTTCCTGTGATGTTTAAGATTGAAATTTTTATCAAATGCACCTTCGCCATACATATTTAAAATTTCTTCTTCATCTAGCAAATTATTTACCTCCTTTGTTATTCAGTTTTATTTTTTCTACAAACAAAGCATTCATTTATGTCTTTTAATTTATGTTTTCCTGCATATTTATAGAAATTGTCGTACAAGTTATATTTTATCTGTTTTTGTCTGAAATTTCTATCTAAATCCTCTAAAGCGTTTATTCCAGACTCATCTGTATCTGTAGCAACTATGAATTCTAAATTTTTAGAATCAAATTTATCTGCTATTTCTGACAAAAAATAATTAACATTGGCTACACTATTCAGACATACTACATTAAAACTATGATATATAATTAGTGTTAAAGCATCCTCTATCCCCTCTGTTATATACCAAATATTAGAATTATTTCTGCAAAAATATACTGGTCTATTACCTCCAAAATTTCTAGGTTTCCTACTTTTATCTAAAGCTTTTTGAATTATAAAATTATAATCTTTAAAGTTATAACAGATATGATTAGTATCTTTATAATAGCTATGTCTAATTTCTATTCCTAAACTATCTGCAATATCTAGAGTTTTTAAAATGCATCTTTTGTCTAAATAGTTTTTAATATAACCTGTATTTTCCTTTCCTAATGCTCTTGACATATTTAAGCCATCTTCATAAATATATTTTTTTTCAGATTGCTGAAGATGTTCTTGAGTTTCTTTTATATGATTATAATTATTATCTTTGTATAGAAGATTTTGTAGTGCTTCATAACTACTACAGTTTTTAAAAAGCATAATTATATCTATATTGGATGCTACTTTTCCACAGCCAAAACATTTTAGCTTATTTTTATATATTTTGGCTGATGGAGTTTTTTCTTCATGAAATAAACATTTGTAATATCCTTCTTTATTAGGATGACAATCACACGCTTCTAAAACACTTTCTATATCTACTTTCCTAGCTTGTCTATAAAGTTCTTGCATTTCTGCATCAGTTCTCATTTGTATTCACCTCCTATATTTAATTTTAACATGAAATATCTTAATAAGAGTAACGTTTTAAAGAGTTAAATTTTACATATTCTTTTAGCAGGGAATATAGTGTTTTATAAATAATTGCTTTTAAAATCTCTTCAAATTTTGATAGTAATTTATATAGTAAGCTCTTTTTATATGTCTTTTAAATTTAATTTGTATCTCCTTTTATCTTATAAATTTTAAAAAACTAAATGAGCTTACTAATCATTAAGACTTTTTCTGTTGATGCAGAGAAGGTCTTTTTTACGTTTTAAAAAGCTCCTGTTTATAGTGAATAAAAATTTTTATTATAAAGGAGATATTATTATGGAATTTAACAATTATGGCTCTGATTTTTTAAAAGGCTCTTTTGCCCCTATCGATGACGGCATTGAATATGCAGATCCTATTTACGATTTAGAAGATGAAGAAGATGATGAAGAACAACAAT
>JANZXU010004898.1:0-18299 GCA_027576215.1 Amissidens hainesi | reverse complement strand
TACTTTCTTATCTCTTATAAATACATATTATATTTTAAAATATTACTTCTGTCTATCAAGTGTTTTTCTACAATTTGGAATATAAGAATGTTTGTTTTATGATACATATCATCATAAACTATCAAATACTATTGATAAAAATTTATATTAATAGTATTTAATAGTTTACGATAATGAAATTATTAAATACTTTTCAAATTAAATAAGCTAAATTATTTAATAAAGATTTTAACGCTTTATTTGAAACTCAAGGTTTAAACTTGTATCTACTACAATTAAAATAGAAAGGATTGAATTAATTATATGATATCAAAAAATAATTTTTTTAGACCCATTCTAAAATTACTATGTTTTATATTTTTAAATGTAACATGTAGCTTTCTTTTAGCAAGCACTTACATTTCAAAAAATTGTGATCCTATATTGTTATCTGATGTAAAGGCAAAAAAAAATATTTTTTTATCTTATTATAAAAACAAGTTTTGTTATAAAGGTTTAGTTTTAGTTTCTCAATATGACCAAAATATGATAATAGACTTAAGATATGCTACTATTAATAATTTTACCACTAAACAAATTTATGACAAAAATATTTGTTTACTTCAAGAAAAGACTTTAAAAAAGCTTATAGCTGCAAATAAAGAATTTAATTCTTTAGGTTATAAAATAAAAATTTGGGATGCTTTTAGACCTCAACATATACAATTATATCTTTGGAATTTAGTTAAAGATAGACGTTTTATAGCTAGTCCCTATATTAATTGGAGCCGCCATAACAGGGGTGCTGCTGTAGATATAACCCTAGTAGATAAAAATAATAAAGAATTAGAGATGCCTACTGGTTTTGATTCTTTTTCAGTAAAGGCTTATAGAAATGCTTTAGACGTTTCCTCAAATGCTAAAAGAAATTCTGATTTATTATGTTCAGTTATGATTAAACATGGATTTAAGCCTATAACAACTGAATGGTGGCATTTTGATGATAGCGATGCTGATACTTATCCTTTAATAGACCTTGACTTTAATAAATTATATTAAAATATTGAAGATTTAGATTTATAAATAAATCCAAATCTTCAATAGCTTACATTAAAAATTATTACTTTCATATACATTATATTTCGTGATAATCATTTACTATTTTTTGAACTAATTTTTTTATTACACTAGCTTGTGCTATTAAAAACATCACAACTAAAAACATTTTTATTTTTTCTTGATCTTTATTATTTAAGTCTAATTTATTTAAGATACTATTTAACCTTTTTTCGTTAAATAAATTATTTTCTTTTAAATCATTAAAACTATCAATTTGAACTGATGAAAATATTTTATATGCTGTTTCCCATGATATTATATCATCTGTTCTATCATTAATTTCATTAAATGCTAATCTAAAAACTTTTTTTATTTCTTCCGTAGTAAGCAATGGTCTCATATAACTTAATAAAACTAATTGAGCTAAATGTAATTTAGTATATCCTCTTTTTTTACCATCTTCAGGTCTAGAAATAACTTCACTTTTTATATAATTTTGAACTATATTATTAGTGTACTTATCTTCAGGAAACTTATCATTTAAATAATCTATTACTTGTGATAAAAACAAATCATATTTTGGTAAATCATCGTAGGATATCATATTATTTTTAGACATCTCTTTAGCTAGTTTCATTATATTTTCAGTATCAAAATTTTCTATACTCATATATCCACCTCTGTAAGAAACTTTCTATTCTTTTAATTTTGATTATATAGTAGAAATAACCCCTTTACAAGTTATTTCTATCTATCTATATACATGCTAATTTATACATATGTAAGTTCTAGGTTTTAATGATAAACTTGGATTTTGTAATTGTATATTTTTACAATTTATAAAATATATATGTTCTAAAAATAAAATTACATTTTAAAATCCATATTCATGATAATTTTATTCAAAAGTCCTATTATTTTAGATGTAAAATCTTTATTAGAATTTATATCTATATAACATTATATCTTATTTTTTTAGCATTCTTAAACTATGAATAAATTTGTATTTTTTCAAAATATTTTTCCATTTAAAATATTACATTATTTTAACAGATAGTATTTATAAAATTATTTTACTTTAAATCTTTATTTTTTATTTAGTCAACATTTCAATATTCTTTAAAATTTTGTTTATTTTTATTATTTTTTTATAGTCAAAGTGTTACTATTTTTCATATAAATATTATATGTAGTATATAATTTTTAATATTATTGTTTTTTTCGACATATGAATTTTATAATCCCAACTAATTACTTTTTTTATTTTATTTTTTCTACTTTCATATTTTTTAACTCATTTTTTTAAATTTATTAAAATTTTATTATTTATTTATACAATAAAGCTACTTTTATAGTTTTTATTAAGTTTTTTTGAATAAAAAATATTTTTATGTCACTTGACTTTTCAAAAAAATGGTAGTATAGTTTTAATTAGATATTGTAAATTATATATTAAAAAGAAATTTTTACTTTTTAAGTTATTTTATATTGACTTTAAATTACAAATTTGTTAGTATTAATATGGATTTTGTCGAAAGATGTAAGAAACAAGGAGGAAAAGAAATGAAATCAACAGGTGTAGTTAGAAGAGTAGATGAATTAGGAAGAATAGTTATTCCAATAGAATTAAGAAGAACTTTAGATATAGCTGAAAAAGATGCTTTAGAAATATATGTAGATGGTGAGCAAATCATATTAAAGAAATATGAGCCAGCTTGCATATTCTGTGGAGATGCTAGAGACGTAGTTAACTACAGAGGAAAAAATATCTGTAAAAACTGTCTTAACAATTTAAAAGAAGATAAATAATATATAAAAAAACGTTCTAAAAGTAATACTTTTAGAACGTTTTTTTATATTTCTACTGAAAATTTATATATTTCTGATTTAGAAACTTTTCTTTCTTTTGCTACTTGTTTAATTGCCTCTTTTTTTGTTATTCCACTTTCCATTAAGCTTACTATATGTTCTTCTATGGATAGATGTTCCCATTTAGCTTTTTTTTCACTTTCTATTTCATCAATACTTTTTCCACTTACAACTAAAACAAATTCTCCTCTAGGTGCTTTGTTTTTAAAAAACTCTATTGAATTCTCTAAACTTCCTCTAAAAATTTCTTCATGTAATTTAGTTAATTCTCTACATGCAGCAATTTGTCTATTTCCTAAGTTTTCTTTTATAAAACTTAAAGTATCTAATAATCTATGTGGTGCTTCATAAAAAATTATAGTTTCAGTTCTATCTTTTAAATCTTGAATTATTGGATTACGTTCTTTATTTTCTCTAGGTAAAAAACCTCTAAATAAAAACTTAGTAGTATCTAAACCTGAATAAACTAATGCCGTAGTAAAAGCTGTAGCTCCAGGTAATACTTCGAAATCTATATTATTTTCTATACACTTTTGAACTATAACACTTCCTGGATCAGAAATCCCTGGTGTTCCTGCATCTGTAACTAAAGCTACATTTTCACCATTCATAACTCTTTCTAATATATTTTCGCTTTTACATTTTTCATTGTGTTGATGGTAGCTAATTAAAGGTTTTTTTATATCAAAATGATTTAATAATTTTAAACTTTGTCTAGTATCTTCCGCCGCTATTACATCTGCATCTTTTAAAGCTTCTAATGCTCTTAAAGTTATATCTTTTAAATTTCCTATTGGCGTTGGTACTAACGATAATTTAGCCATTTTTATACCTCTCTTCCATATATCTTATTTATTTCATCGCTATAAATTCCCTTATCTTTATACACATATAAAGGTGCATCAAATTTTAAAAATGCTCCTCCATCTCTTTGAGCTTCTACTAATACTATATTAGGTGCTTTATTAGCACTTGGATGAACCATTTTTATTCTTTTAGGCTCTATTTTGTGTTTTCTCATAAGTGTTATTATATCTGCTAATCTTTCTGGTCTATGAACCATATAAAGACGCCCATTATCTTTCAATAAAATTCTAGAAGCTATTATTACATCTTCTAAGTTACACATTATTTCATGCCTTGCAATGGCAGTTTTATCATTAGGATTAAGTATTCCTGCATTGTTAAGCTTATATGGAGGATTTACAGTAACTACATCAGCTTTTTCTATGTTTTTTAGTAATTGCTTATCTTTTAAATCTCCTAAAACAAAGTTTACTCGCTCTGACAAATCATTTATTTTAACACTTCTATTTGCCATTTCAACCATTTCTTCTTGTATTTCAATACCAGTTATACTTTTAGCTCCTGTTTTTCCTGATGCTATAAATGGAACTATTCCTGTACCTGTACATAAATCTATAACTCTATGTTTATTTTTAATATTAGCAAAATTAGCTAGAAGAACTGCATCAACACCAAATCTAAAAGCATCTTTTTTTTGAATTATATGTATACCATTTAATTGAAGGTCATCTAAAGTTTCTCCTTCAAAAAGCATTGAATCTACCAATTCTTTCTCTATCATTAAATTCACACTCTCTTTTTTAATTTTTATATATAAGCTCTAATAAATATTTTACATTGAAACTAACAAACTTTTTAAATTAAAGTTATTATAAATATTGATATTGATTTAAAAATGTAGTTTCATTGTTAGAACTCATATATTATAAAAAACTTTTAGTTTTAAGATTTAAAATTTCGTTTTATATTATTTAAAAACTAAACAATGTAATTTACTTACTACTTATATGTTTTATTATAGCTTATAGTATTAGTTACTTTTTAGTCAATTATTTTCTTTTAATTGACTTTTAAATTAAGTATTAGATTATACAAAAACAGATGTTCAAACATATTTGAACATCTGTTATTAAAATAATATATTTATTATTTTATAAAACTCTTCTTGCTGCTACGAAGTTGTAAATTCCACCAATTCTTATATGATCTCCAGTTCTTGGAGCATGAATCATTTGTCCCCCACCAACATATATACCTACGTGGCTTGGACTTGAAGGACTACCTCCACAAAATACTAAATCTCCGGGTTTTAACTGACCATAAGAAACAGGAGTACCTACAGTTATTTGATCATAAGTAGTTCTTCCTATTCCATATCCAAACTTAGCAAATACAGTTGATGTAAATCCAGAGCAATCATATGCATTTGGACCTGTAGCACCCCATTGATATGGCAGACCTCTAAATCCATAAGCATAATTTAATAACGCTGATGCTGAACCTGAATTTGGAGGTGCAACATGATGATTTGAACTTCCACCTCTATTTGGTGTTGGTGTTGATGTTGATGATGAAGATCTTGAATTACTAGCTGCCGCTTGTGCTGCTTTCGCCTTTTTTAAGTCACTTATACGTTTTACAGCTTTATCAATAGCTGCTTGAGCTTCTTTATCTACATCAGTACTTATTATGCTACTTCTAACCTTCTTAATCATACTTATAGCATTTTGCAAATCACTAATTGAGCTTGATGAATTATTTATAACTGATATAGGGTATTCAATTAACACTTTTTCATTCTTAGAAAGATTTTGTTTAACTTTTCCTTGCTCAACTTTTAATTCATCAACTAATTTTTGCTCTTCTGCTTTTTTAATATTTAATTCATCTAATTTTTTCTTATTATCTTCATTTAGCTTTACTAGCTCAGCATTGTTTTTTTGTAATTCTTCAACTTTGTTATCTAATACTTTTTTCTTTTGAGCTATTTCTTCAACCATTTGTTTATCTATGCTCATTATTTTTCCTACAGCTTGTACCTTAGTTAAAAAATCACCAATACTTCTTGAGCTTAATATAATTCCTAAATAGTTATCTTGTCCACCTGATTTATATATAGCTCTCATTCTATCGCCAAATACTTTTTCTTGGTTTGCTAAATCTTGTTTTGCTTTTTCAACGTCTTTTTGTGTTGATTCTATTTCCTTTTTAACTTTAGCAATTTTTTGGTCGTTATTATACATTTCGCCAATTATTGGTTGTATTTGTGCGCCTATAGCATCTATTTTATTATTTAAGTCATTTATTTTCTTTTCAATTTCTGCATACTTTTCACGGCTTTGTTGTATAGCCTTTTGTTGTTCATTTGTTGGTGCAGCCATAGCCGTGTAGCTTGTACCGCAAAGAATGCTCATAGCAATTAATGATGATATTACCTTTTTTTTCATTCTTACTTCAGTTTTCATAGCACACTATAAAAACTGCTCCCCTCCCCTTTAAAGTTTCATACAAATGGAATTATAACATTAAATCCCTACTTATAACAATATATATATCAAATAAATTAAGTTTTAAAAATATTATTAACATTTTATTTACTTTATGTGAATATTGGTCGAACCATAGATATATTAACTTGAAATTTGAAAACCTTTTTATTGTTGAAATAAAATTATCATTGAATTAAAATAGATTATATGTTTAAAACTTATAAGTTAAGTGCTTTAAACATCCTAAAGAGAGGTGTTATTAAAATTGTATAGTTTCAGAGAAATTAAATTAGAGGAAATAAATAAATTTAATGATAGTAATGAAAGAGGACATATATTTCAAACTTCATATTGGGCTAATGTAAAAAAAGATTGGCAATCAAAATTTATCGGTGGCTTTGATAAAAATAATAACTTAATATTAACAGCTACAATGTTAATAAGAAAAGCTCCTTATATAAATTCATATATGGGATACATACCAAGGGGTTTTGTTTGTGATTATACCAATAAAACTTTATTAATAGAGTTTACAGAATTTCTTAGAACTTTTGCTAAGCAAAATAAAATAGCTTTTATAACTATAGATCCAGATATTCATTTAGCTGAAAATGAAAAAACTTTAAGTACTAGTGAAGAAATCAAAAATTTTCTTAAAAGTTTTGGTTATCAAAATAGCGATTCTAAAAACTTTGAAGGAATACAACCAAATTTTGTTTTTAGATTACCAATACCTAAAATGGAATCTAAAGACGATATAAAAAATTCAGTGTTTAAAAATTTTTCATCTAAAACTAGATATAACATAAAAGTAGCTGAAGATAGAGGTTTATCTGTAGAAGTATTCGATAAAGATAACATAACTGATGAAGCATTAACAGCTTTCCACGATATTATGGTTGTGACAGGCAAAAGAGATAACTTTATTGTTCGTCATAAAGAATATTTTGCAGATATGATAAATTATATTTATCCTTATTGTAGATTATATATGATTAAATATAGCTATGAAAAAGACTTTAAAAATTTAAGTAGCAAATTAAAGAAACAGGTACAAGCTAAAGAAAAAGCTTTAATTAAAATAGATGAGTTAAAATCTAAGGCGTCACCTGAAATGGATGATGATAAATTATCTAGATTAAATAAAAAAATATCTGACCAAGAAAATAGACTTAAAGAAAGTGAAAGACAAATAGAAGGTTTTAATAAAAAGCTTGAAGAAATTAAACCTTTTGAGGGAAAAGAAATTTATCTTTCTGGTTCTATATATTTATATTATGGAGATACAGCATGGTACTTATATGGTGCTTCTGAAAACATATTAAGAGACACTATGCCAAACTTTTTAATGCAATGGGCTATGATTTCAGATAGTATTGATTTAGACTGTTATGTTTATGACTTTAGAGGTGTTTCTGGAGATTTAAATCCTGAAAATCCACTTTATGGTTTGTACAAGTTTAAAAAAGGATTTAACGGTAATTTCGTAGAGTTTATTGGAGAATTTGATTTGGTTATAAATTCCTTTATATATAATGCCTATAAAAAAGCTTTTCCTAAATTTAAAGAAATCAGAAATAAATTAATGAATAAAAATCAGAAATAACATATAAAGAGTTACTTTATTTATAAAAATAAAGTAACTCTTTTATTATTACAGTTTATCTTTATACTTTTTAGAAGATAAACTTTGATATATTGAACATATAAGCATCATAATAACGAATATAATAACAAATATTCTTGATAAGTTAGGAATAGTTAAATCTAATAAAGTTAATATTCCCCCTAAAACTCCTACAACTAAATAAAAAGTTCCTGTTGACTTTATGTATGCTTTAGAATCTTGTATAAATACAGCTTCTTCTATTCTTTTTTTTAAAGCTTTACTTTTAAATAACGCTAATGCTAATATTAAAAAGCCTAAACTTCCTATAAACATAACTAATGTAGTTAATCTCATAATTTTTTCCTCTCTGAACGTGTTTAAATTTATTCAAAAAGTAACTTTGAATAAATTTATTATAACACCAAAAAGACTATATAAAAATATTCAACAAAAAGTATTGACTTTCTTTTATATATGGCTTATAATTATTTTTGTCGTCGGGGTGTGGCGCAGATGGGAGCGCGCGTGGTTTGGGACCATGAGGTCGCAGGTTCGATCCCTGTCACCCCGACCAAAAAGGAATTGCAAAAGCAATTCCTTTTTTTATATTAATTTATTATTCACTAGATTTAATATATCTTCTATTATTTCCTGATACTTAGAAACCTTATCAACTAACTCTTCGTTTTCATTTAATGACTTTGAAGTTTTTATATATTTATTACTTAATTCTTCCTCTAATTTATTAAATAATTTCTCTAAATTTTCGCATTTAGTTTTTAATTTACTAAAATCCGAATTTATAACTTCTAAATCTTTCTTCATTTCACTTAGCAAACCTACGTTTAAGTTAATATTAGTGTTACCTATATTTATACCACCAAAATCATCAGCTACAGTTGTATTTTGAATTTCTTTAACTATTTTAACTATCTTGTTTCCATAACTTGCATCTGGAGTCCAATTTCCTGCTAGTTCCTCTACGTACTTTATTTTTCCTTGTAAGTACGAAAAATGTCTTGGGTCTTTAGTGTTTTCTCTTGGATATCCATTTGCACCTACATATAGTGCCAAATGGTCCATATGCGCCTTTATTCCATCTTCCCACGATTCAAACTTCATATGGTCTTCTGGTCTATCATCTGTTGCTGTAAGCACTTTTAATCCACATGGATTTTTATAACTAGCATCTATTTTGCCACCAAATTTTCCATATCCAGTTTCAACAATAGCTTGTGCATAAAGTACAGTTGGATCTATATCACCATGATTTTTACTTAAACTCCAATATAAATCAGCTAAATTTATAAAGAACTTATCTGCGCCTTTATTTTTAGCAAATTGTTTAGCTTGATTTTTTAAGGCTCTTGGCTTTGATATTATTTCCGTAAATAAATTTTTATCTATTTCTTCTTCGTAAGGTTTTCCTACATATTGAAGATATCCTTTAGCTATAGCTAATGCAACTTTATCTTTAAAAGTATCATTTTTTAGTAATTCCTCTTCTGAAGAGTTGCTAATAAAACAAGCTTCAATTAATATTGCTGCCATATATGTTTCTCTAAGTACAGTAAAGTTTGCAAATTTAACTCCTCTATTAGCTAAATTTGTTGTCTTAATAACATTGTTTAATACACTTGAAGCTAACTGTTCTCCTTCTCCACCTTTTCCTAAGGTAAATACTTCTGTTCCATTTGCAGAACTTATATCTGCACTATTTACATGTATACTTATAAAATATTTTGCTTTTGCTTCATTTGCTATATTAGCTCTATCGCTTAATGATAAATAAACATCCTCTTCTCTAGTTTGCTTTACATTTATATTATTAGCTTTTAATATTTTTCCACATTTTTTAGCGATATATAATGTACATTCTTTTTCTGTTAAACCAGTTAAGCCTACTGCACCAAAGTCTCTTCCCCCATGACCAGCATCTAATATAACCTCTACCATCATATCCCCTAAATTTTATTGATTTTCAATACAATATACTTAAATTTTATTAATAATATACCTTTATTTCTTACTGCTTTCTATTTTTTTATTTATTGTTTAATTTATCATAAAATTCTTCTTCTCTAGCTGAAGCAAAACATAAAGACATAATAAAAACTAAAAATACTAATATACAAAATAAAAGAACTATTTTAATCATAATTACCACCTTTTACATTATAAACTTTTACATTTAATTAGTATGTTTAAATATCTTTTATTTATACTTGTTAGTTAGAAATTTATAGCTTGTTTAAGAAATATTAAACTGATAAACTCAAATTGAGGTGATTTTAATGCTAAATAACGTAAAAGCTACTATCTTTGATTTAGATGGAACACTAGTAGATTCTATGTGGGTTTGGGAAAAAATAGATATAGAGTTTTTAAAAGCTAGAGGAATTGAAAATCCTAAAACTTTAATGAGTGATATATGTCATTTAACTTTTGAACAAACAGCAAATTATTTTAAATCTAAATTTAATTTAAATGAATCTGTGCAAGATATAATGAAAGAATGGAATGACATGGCATATAACCATTATAAAAATGATGTTAGATTAAAGCCTGGCGCTAAACAATTTTTATTAACATTAAAAAAATTAAACATAAAAATAGCATTGGCAACATCTAATTGCAGACCATTATTAGAAGTAACTCTTAAAAGCAATGGTATATTCGATTTATTTGATATAATTAGTACCACTGATGAAGTTTCTAAAGGAAAGGATTTTCCAGATATATATCTATTATCAGCAAAAAAATTAAATGTACATCCTAGTGAATGCATTGTCTTTGAAGATATATTAAAAGCAGTAAATGGTGCAAAATTAGCAGGAATGCATGTTGTTGGAGTTAGTGACCCGTTTTCTAAAAATGAATGTGAGCAAATCAAAAAATGCTCTGATAGATATATTGATGATTTTGTAGGATTTGCTATTTAAATTATAAGTAAGAATTGTATTTTAAATTTAATTTAAGATACAATTCTTACTTATAATTTCTGAAAAATCGTATACTTTAAAACTTATAGATAGATCGAAAATTTGATATAATTTAAAATATCAAAAAATAATTAAAGGAGATTCTACTTTAAAATAAAATTAAGTAGTAGCATATTTTATGAACGTATTATTTATAGGAATAAGAGAAGATGTATCAATTACTACATCTGCTCCAAAAAGAATAGCTAACACTTTATATGATAAATTAAAAGTTGATGATCAAAATAATTATTTCTTTTTTTCATTAAATTTTGACACCGAAACAAATTTAAAAGAAAATGACTCTAATGTAATTTATGGAAATTTAGAACAATTAGATGAGTTTCTAAAAAATAAAAAAATAGATATTGTTTATTTTGCTAGATACTATTCTAAAGTCGCATTAAAATTATTGTGGCTTAAGTATAAATATAAATTTAAGTTGGTTTATACTGCACATGGAATTGTAAAAAAAGAAGCTAAAATTAATAAGTCTTTTAATATGTTATCTATTTTTGCTGAAAAATTTCTATTGAAGTTTTGCGATAAAATAATAGTTGTATCTAGTGATTCTAAAAATCAGCTTTTAAATTACTATAAAAATTTAAATGCTGACAAAATACACATAATACCTAATGGAGTAACTAAACTTGAGTATGATTCTAATTTTGACTTTAAAAAAGAACTTAATATAAATAATAACAAACCAACCTTATTAACAGTCGGAATTAGAAAAATTAAAAATATAGAGTTTTTATTAAACCAATTTGTTAATTGTACTGAATTATGTAACTCAACTAATTTAATCATAATTGGAGAAAAAGATACAGACTATGGACAATTTTTAGTTAATAAATATAAAGATTTCGATAATATAATTTTTTTAAACTTTATAGATCCAAAAAAACTTTTCACTATATATAAAAATATTGATTTATATATTCAAATAAGCAAATTTGAAACATTTGGAATGTCTATTGTTGAGGCAATTTTAAGTAATACTAAAGTTTTGATTTCTAAAAATTTACCTATAGCAAAATATTTTAACAATGATGAAGTTTACTACTATGATAAGCAAACTGATAATTTTACTGACCTCATTATAAATGCTTTAAATGATTCAAATGAAAAAAATTTAAAAGCTTATAAAAAAGCTAGAAAACTTTTTAACTGGCAAAACGTTAGTAATGAATACAAGAACTTATTCGAAAGTTTATAACTAAATAGTAATTGGAGGATTTTTTATGACTAATGATTTAGATAAATTATTTCCAGATGAAAGAGAAAAATTTAAAAATGAATCAGAGCTTAGAAAAGTGCAATTAATAGCACTGCGATTATTACGTATAGTTGATTACATTTGCCGAGAAAATCATATAGAGTATATGTTAGAAGGTGGAACTTTACTTGGTGCTGTAAGACATGGTGGTTTTATTCCTTGGGATGATGATATAGATATTGCAATGTCTAGAGAAAATTATGAAAAATTTCTATCCATAGCTAAATATATGTTGCCTGAAGATGTTTTTATGCAAAATTTAAGCACTACTTCTAGAGCAGGTAATACTTGGACTCAAATAAAAGATAGAAAAAGCAAAATGTCAATTTTCGGTGGAGAAACTCAACATCAAGGTGTTTATCTTGATATTTTCCCTTATGATTATTATTCAGAAAATAAATTCAAAAGATTTAAAGAAACATTTTGGAAACGTTCTTATATAGTCTCATATGCTATAAATTCACCATTTAAGAAGCCATTTTTAACATTTAATAGTGCAAAAAAATTAACAGCTAAAATAATAGGTTTTCCTTTTATGTTGTTTAATAAAAATAAAATCTATTCTCTTAACCTAAAAAATAGATATAGAAGAATAGAAAAGATAAAAGAAAATAATAGCAATCTAATAAATTATGGTACTGATGTTTTAAACTTTAATATTTTTTGGAGCAAAGATATGTTGTTTCCTGTTAAAGAAATCGAATTTGAAGGATTTAAATTTCTATGTCCAAATGACCCTCATAGATATCTATCAACTGCATATGGGAAAGATTACATGAGTTTACCTCCACTAGAAAAGAGAGTATGGCATAATACAGATATAAAAACAAATTTAAAAGAAAAAGAAATAATTGAATTAAACAAAAACTTTCAATATTAAAAAATAAGGAGAGCATAATGGAAGATTTAAGTCTAAGATTTCCTGATAATAGAGCTTCTTCAAAAGATGTTTTAAGACAATCTCAATTAGTAATGCTTAGAATATTAAAAATCGTAGACTACATTTGTAGAAAAAATAATATCCCTTATTGGCTACATGCTGGAACCTTATTAGGTGCAATAAGACATAATGGATTTATTCCTTGGGATGATGATATAGATATTGGAATGAAAAGAAAAGATATGGAAAGATTCATAGAGATTGCAAAATACGAACTTCCTAATGACTTATTTTTACAAACTACTAAAACAGATTTAGGATATGATATGCCCTGGGTTAAAGTAAGAGATAGGAAAAGTAAAATAGAAGAATATAAAGTTGGAAATTATCACAAAGGCATGTTTATCGATATATTTCCTTTTGATGAATATATAGCTAATAAAAATAAAATTTTAAAATATAAAAACATCTATAAAAATATCTATAAATTAAATATGCTTGTTAAAGAGCCTTTTGAAAAAAATAATTCATTAAAGAGTTTTATTAAAAACTTTATTAAAACTATATTAAAATTAATATTTTTTCCTATAACTTTTACTAATAAAAAAAATATCTTTGATAAATTAGAACTTAAAAGAAAAAATATTAATAAAAAAATACTATCTGCAGATAGCAATATAATTGGATTAGGTTTAGATATTATTTATTGGACTGAATTTTATAATAAAAATGATATATTTCCTCTTACTGAAGTTGAATTTGAAGGTTATAAGTTTTTAGCGCCTAATAATTATGACAGCTATTTAAAAGATGCCTTTGGAGATTATATGAAGCTTCCACCATTAAAAGAGAGAATTCCTCACAATTTAGGATTAAAACCTATTTTATCACAAGAAGAAATATTAGAATTAAACAAGGGTTTTGAGGTGAAAATTAATGACTAAAAAAGTTATGCATATTGTTTCTACTCATAAATTAAGTGGTGCTGAAAAAGTTGTATCAGATATTTGTTGTAACTTAAGTTCAAACTTTAATCCTATAATTATTTGCGCTGGAGAAGAACTAAAAAAATATTATGAAAATAAAGGAATAGAGACTCATATTTTTGATATTTCTAAACTAAACCCAATAGAAATATTTAAACTTAAAAAGTTTGTTAAAAAGAATAATATTGATATAATTCATTCTCATGACGTAAAACCTTCTATTGCAGGCTACTTAGCTAGTTGCAATAAAATACCTGTAATTTCTCATCTTCATGGAACATATCCTTGGCTAAAAACAAATGGTATTATGAAAAAAATAGATGCATTTTTTAGAATTAAATATTCTATCAATATAGCGTGCTCTAATGAAGTTAAAAATTATTATTTAAATTATAATAAAACCGTAGATATAAATAAGTTTATAGTACAAAGTAATGCTTTTAATTTCAAAGAGTTTGAAAAGATTAATTTAAAAGATAAAAACTTAATTAAAAATAATCTTTCTATAAAAAATGATGATTTTATTTTTGGCTATGTAGGTAGATTAATTCCTTTAAAAGGATTAGATTTATTAATAGATTCCTTTTATGAGTTTAGTAAAGATACTTCCAATTGTAACCTTATTATAGTAGGAGATGGCTCTGAAAAAGATAAACTTCAAAATAAAGTAGCTAAGCTTAAATTAAATCATAAAATCATTTTTACAGGTTTTAAACAAAATGTATATGAATATATTAATATATTTGATTGTTTCGTTTTACCTTCAATACGTGAAGGTTTGCCTTTAGTTATTTTAGAAAGCATAGCTATGAAAAAACCTATAATTTCTACACCAGTAGCTGGCGTTAAAGAATTAATAAACTCCAATAATTATGGAATAGTTTTAAATGAACGTAATGAAAAAAATATGCTTTCAGCTATGAAAGATTGTTTTTTTAATTATAAAAATTTTGAAGTTAAAGCTGAAAATGCTTTTAATAAAGTGCAAAAAGATTATGACATAACTAATTATATAACCAAATTAGAAAATCTATATTTGAACCTAATAAAATAAATCAATGCAACCTTACATATAAAGTTAAGGTTGCATTGATTTGTTTTAAAGTTTTTTATCATTCAAATTTTCATTAATTAAATAACCACCTAAAGTCAAGTTTATAAGATTAACTAATTGAATCATACCAATTTCACCTATATATACTTCTTCCATTTGCATATATGCAAAAATAGTTGCTGAAAATATAATATATAAGATATATAGTGAATCTACTTTTTTATATTTAATCATTCTAAAAATTAATGTTAATGGTCCATATGCTATAAGAACTAAAAACAAAAGTAGTCCTATAAGTCCATGTGATGCGAAATATCTAAATAAGGTATTATGATAACTTATTCTATCTACCCCTACACTTCTTTCACTAATAACTTTTGCAACATTTATTTTTTTTACTATATTATATTTTAATCCATCTCCAAAAAGCATGTACTTTTTACTATCTTTTATTACAGCTTCCCATATAAATTGACGTTGATTGAAACCTTTTTCATTTTTATCTATTAAAATATCCATTGCTGTTCTATCTTGTTGTGATTCTATCTCCGTACTCTTTTCTATTTTAACTAATTCTAAATTTTTAATTTCAGTATTAAATAGTATTGATATTCCTATAAAATTAGCCCCTAAAAAAATTAATATTACTTTTTTATTTATCAAAGGTTTTAATATATAGCCTTTCCTACTTACTATAATATAAAATAAAGTGAAAATTATAAATATCAACGTAGCAATTATACTAGTTCTAGCTACAGTTAAATACATAGCATAACATTGTAATGTTAAGGCAAATATATATGATTTCTTTTTATTGCTTTTTATTACTAATAAAATTCCCACTATTATTGATATATATAGATATGTTCCAAATCCATTTACATTTCCATAAAATGAAGCTGGATTATATGTTGGCCAATCAGATATCACTACTCCTAAAATTTTATTAGTTTTAAATATAAATTGATAAAATGCAACTAGTGTATCCACACATCCTAATAAAAATACATATTTACTTATTACAAAAATTGTATCTAAAATTTCTTTTCTAGATTGTTTTTTAAAATATAAGCTTATTATGAACATATAAACAGAAACTATAACCCACATTTTTGCTACATATAATATTGTATCTTTTCCAGTATAATTTATAAAATAGGTTATTGTACACCAAATTAGTAGCAATATAGCACATATATTTATTTTGTTTTTCAAGATATCTTTTATTGATTTTATAGAATTTATGAAACCACCTATAAACCTTACAATAAAAAATATCAGTATAATACTTAAAACAATGAAAATTACCCAAAATTTATTCATACCGATATAATCTATTAAATCCCATCCTGTAATAGACACAAATATTACTATTAAAGCTAATAAATTATCTATTAATTTTTTTTGATTATTCACCTTTATCTATCCTCCTTAGTTTTTTATAAAAATAAGCAACATATAGTAACATACCTATATGTTGCAAATTTTTTTATTCTAAATTAAATAAATTTATATATATTTTCTAAAAAATATTTTACATCTAAAATTTTAAGTGTTCCAACTTAGAAGTTTTAAAACATACAATTTGAAAATGTAAATTAATTCTTAAAATTTATAATATAACAAGTTCTGATGACATTAAATTTTCAATGGAATCTTTTTAAATTTTATAATCATAATTTGTAACATAAAATCTTAGAATAATTTTTATTGAATTAAATTTTAAATTTAACCACATTTTATTTAATAAATATATAAATTAAGTTTATATATATAAATTCTAATAAACATTTTACATTTAAACTCATATAACTTTTGAATTAAAGTTGTTATTAATGTTGATTTAAAAATGTAGTTTCATTGTTAGAACATATATATTATATTAATTTAATTAAGTTACAATTTAAAAATTAATATCTACATTAACTATAATTTAAATAACTTACAGTTTTAGTGTAAAAAATAGTTTAAAACTTATGCATTTTAAATTATTTTATTTCTACACCATATTGCTTCTTTAGATCTTCAATAAAGTCAACATATTTCTTTTGTTGTCTTTGTTGCATTAATTGATTTATAACCATAGATTTAACTTCTTCAAATGATTTCTTTATAGCTTCATTCTTTGATTCAACTTTTATTAAATGAAATCCAAATTGAGTTTTAACTGGTTCACTAACTTCCCCTATTGAAAGAGTAAATGCTGCATCTTCAAATTCTGGAACCATCATTCCTCTTGAGAAATCTCCTAAGTTTCCATCATTATCTTTTGATGGACATGTTGAATATTTTCTTGCAGCTTCTTCAAAAGTTACTACTCCATTTGATATTTCCTCTTTAACTTTTTTACACTCTTCTTCAGTTGCTACTAATATATGCTTTGCAGAAACTGTTGCAGGTTGTTTGAACATTTCTTCATTTTCGTTATAGAATTCTAAAGCTTCTTCATCAGTTATTGTAATTTCTGAAAGAACTTTATTTACTACTATTTGAGTTAATAATTCTTTTTGTAATTTTTCTAATTCTATTTTATACTCTTCTGATGAATCATATCCATTTTTCTTACCAAATTGATACATTAACTCAAAGCCAACCACTTGATCTAAAAGTTGCTTTTTTCCTTGCTCGCTTGCAAAAAATCCTTGTTTATCTTTAGGATATCTTGTTATCACATTATTTAAATCGCTTTCTTTTACTTCACAGCCACCTACAACTGCTAAAACTTTATTTTCCATATAAGTTTATTCTCCTTTAAGTATATAAATTATTATAAGAATACCTTTTTATAATAACATAAAATATTACAATTTCATATTACTTCATTTTAATCGTGTATTTATCCTTAATTACTTTAACCAATATTATAAATTTTAATAAATATTTTAAATTTGAAATCATAAAATTTATAAAAAATAAACCTAGTACAAAATAAATGTACTAGGTTTATGGTGGCTCGAGCAGGAATCGAACCAGCGACACGAGGATTTTCAGTCCTCTGCTCTACCGACTGAGCTATCGAGCCATATCTAACCTGGCAACCACCTACTCTCCCACTCAGTCTCCCAAGCAGTACCATCAGCCGATTAAGTCTTAACCTTCGTGTTCGGTATGGGTACGGGTGTAACCCTTAATCGCATCATCACCAGATTCTTTTATTCTTTTTTTGTTTTCAGAGTGTTCTCTGAAAATTGCACATAAGTTTTTTCTTTTCTTTTGGTCAAGCCCTCGATCTATTAGTATCAGTCAGCTGAACATGTTACCATGCTTACACCCCTGACCTATCAACCTTGTGTTCTTCAAGGGATCT
>JANZXU010004805.1:0-18403 GCA_027576215.1 Amissidens hainesi | reverse complement strand
AAAATGGACAGGTATATTGTGAAGAGCATGAGAAATATGATGCTAAAGTTTTTCTTGAATTTTTAAAGAAAGTACTTAGTTATTATCCAAAAGGCAAGATTGTTATGGTTCTTGATAATGCTAAAATACATCATGCAAAATTATTAAAACCATTTTTAGATCAAATGAAAGATAGAATTCAATTAATGTTTTTACCACCGTATAGTCCTAAGCTTAATTTGATAGAGGGGTTATGGGGATGGTTAAAATCTTCTGTAATAAATAATGTGTTTTTTAACAATATATTTCAAGTTAGAAAATCAGTACAAAATTTCATTAATAATATAAATAAAGTTCCTACAGAAACCATAAATAGATTATGTGTAAAAATGTAGAAACTTTATTAGAACTTATATATTAATATTAGGATCTACTCTAGCAAATTTTCCAGTTTGATTTTTATCTTTTGTGTATATATTGCTTATAAAGTCTTCTGAATTTTTTTTAGGAAAATTTCCCGAAGTTAATTTAATTTCCTTACCTAAATTAGAATCAGTTGTATAAATTATTAAATTTTCATCATCTTTATTTACATATTTTGAAATAATAACATTGTATTTTTTCGCTAAAATATTCATATAATTTCCTGAATCTTTTCAATATTTTCTTGGCTGATCAAAAGATAATATAATGTTTGTTTTATTATAATATAGTATAGAATTTAATTTTTCAGTTTTTAAAAGTTCTATCGCAAATATGGACAGAATAACTAATTGTAAAGTCATTAATTAATCAATATAATAAAATTTATGTATTTGTTATATTTGCTATAAATTATGAATATTTTTTTACGAATACATGTATTAACTATCCTATTTATTTTCCAGTACTGTGTTATAATTTGATTAGATTAACTTATATAACATAAGAGTTATATAATACCTTATTAAAAAGTTTATATTTTTACTTTTTGATAGATTTATTACAATTTAATTAGATAATTAAATCTATATAACTTTAATTCAATTATCTTTACTATTTTTAAGCTAAATAAGCTTTGTCAAATAAAACCATACCGAATATAATTTAAATATACTCATTAGGAGGTGGAAACAATTAATAAGAAAAAAAGGTTACTACTATTCTCTTTATTACTTACATCACTCTTTTTGATTTCTAATTTTGCAATTGACACCTTATCTATTGCAAACGGTTCAAACATAGTTTATGCAAAAGGTGGAGGTCATGGAGGTGGTGGTCGTAGTGGTGGAAGCCATAGTAGTGGCCGTAGTAGCTCAAGCTCAGGTTTTAAATCATCATCATCATTTAAAAGTAAATCATCTGGAAGTGGCTATAAATCTGGTTCTTTCTCTAACGGAAGTTCTAGTGATAAAAGCACTCCAAAAACTGATAGTGGCTCTAAAAAATCAGATGGATATAAATCAGGATCTTTTTCTAATTCACCACCTAATGAAGAGAAAAAGTATGATAACAAAAACTATGACAATAAAAATTCCAATGAAAAGAATTATGATAATGGAGGTTCTAAAAGATCATTTATACCAATTCCTATCCCAATACCAGGAAGAGGATACTCTTCAGGAGGTGGATTTGGTTCAAGTATTCTTTGGACAATTTTCAAAATGTTTATAATCTTTATAGTTATAATCATTATAATTAATATAATAAAGAAAATATCAAGAAAATAATTTTATATATTTTAGGAGGTTACACAAATGGGTGTATTTAGTAGAATATCAAATATGTTTAAATCAAAGGTTAATAATGCTTTAGATAATATGGAAAATCCGATAGAACTTTTAGATCAAAAAATTAGAACTATGGAAGAAAACTTAAATAATGCTAAACTATCTTCAGCACAAATTCTTGGTAATGTTCATGAAATAGAAAAGAAGATGAACGTAGCTAAACAAGAATCTAAAGATTATGATGAAAAAGTTAAATTAGCTTTATCTAAAAATAATGAAGAGTTAGCTAAAAAAGCACTTCAAAGAAAATTAGATGCAGATAAAAAATATGATAGCTTAAAAACTAGTTATGGTGAAGCATACAAAAAAGCTGAAACTATAAAAGAAAATCTTAGAGCATTAGAAGAAGAAATACAAAAAACTAGAAGCTATAGAGATGAAGCAGTAGCTAGATTTAACAATGCAGAAGCTACTAAACAAGTTAATGAAATCTTAGCAAATGTTCAAACAAAAACTAATTCAATCAATATTGATGATATAGAAAGAAAAATTCAAAAGAAAGAATCACTTGCCGAAGGTTTAGGCGACCTTAAAAAGGTTGATACTTTAGAAGATGAATTTAAAAAACTTGGAGATACAGATTTGGATGCAGAACTAGCTAAATATAAAAATCCATCAAGTTCTAACACATCAACAAATCAAACTTCAAGTTCAACAAACGAAGTTGATTCAGAACTTGAAAAATATAAAGAAAGTCAAAAAGAAGACAACTAGGTGATACTATGAATAATGATTTAGAATTTATAAAGGAAGAAAAAGAGGATATTGGAAAAATATTTGTAAATATAAACTATGCTATAGATAATGTTTCCCCATTTCTTGATAAACAAGTTCTAAATAGAAGAAAATATTATATAAAGAAAGAAGTATTAAAAAAATACATTGATATGCTTAATTCTGCTGAAATAGATTCTTCAAAGAAAAAATCTTTCTTCTCAAATTTATTTAATAGCAATAGCTCTTTAAATAAATTAACCGCTTATAAAAATGAGCATAGAGAAGATTTTACTCAAGTTAGAAACTGCTCAAAATGTGCTTGTTTAAACTGTGTAAAAGAATGTAAGTTTAATACTTGTCTTGGTTGTAGGCCAGGTTCTTTTATAAAGAAATGTGATAAAGAAAAAATAAACATCACTTGTCATGAAAACTGGCTTCTTGATTTAACTAACAACAATACTGGAAAACAAGCTAAGTACAAAGTCTTAGCTACAATGCAAGATTGTCAGCTAGATGAACAATATATAATTCTTCAAAATATAATGGATTCTAATGATAAGTTTATACTACACTATTATCCAGGAATAAGTGAAGATGAATATGGTGAAATAACCGACCCACAAGAGTTTGACTTTATAGTTGAGACTTTTGAAGGTAGAGATTTATAAATTTAAGAAAACCCATGATTTAGATAATTTTCTAATCATGGGTTTTTAATTTATAAATCTAATTTTATTCCATTATTTTCTTTTATAACTATCTTTCAAAACTTTCATTAAGCTTATTTTCTTTCCATAATGTAATGTTCCCCTCTTATAGATTTTACTTGAGAAGTATATTACAATTCCTATTGTTAAAATTAATATTCCTATACTTAGAATAATTTCCGTAAATGTTGCTACATTTAAAACTGCTCTTTGTAGCATTACAATCGGCGATGATAATGGAATAAAACTTAGAGCTTTTGCCAATATAGAATTTGGTGCTCCTGCACATCCCATTGAAACTAAGAATACTAAAACAAAAATTATAGTTATTGGCGTTTGTGCCGAACTTAACTCTTCTGTGCTATTCACAAGTGAGCCTAGTGCTGCAAAAATGAATGCATATAAAACTACACCTAAACCTGCAAATATTATAAATAGTATTATACTTTCACTACTAACTCCTATATTTTTAAGCAGACTTAAATCTACTCCCGTAATTTTCATTGAGAGAAGTGTAGTTCCTAAAATTATTAATATTTGAGTTAATGCAAGAGTACAAACTCCTATTACTTTTCCGATTAAAAGTTCATAAGGTTTTGCCATTGTTATAAGAGTTTCCATTATTCTATTACCCTTTTCTTCAACAACAGAACTAGAAACCCACGCCCCATATAATAAAACTATCATATACATTCCAAATGCCATTACTTGAACTAAAAAAATATTATTACGATTTACTTCTTTATCCTTTTCTTTTAGTTCAACAACTTGCGTATCAACCTTAGATGAAAGACTTTGCTTTTCTTCCTTTGTTAGATTTAATTTTTCCATTGAATTTTGAAAAGCTACATTATTTATAAAGTAATTTATTTTTTGCTTTAATCCCTCATTCATAAATTCTGAAACATATAAATTGCTTATTATAGGAGTTTTATTCAAATCTAATTCTAAAAGTCCTAAATAATCTCCCTTTTCTTCTTTTATTTTATCCTTTATCTTATTTATATCTGAATTATTCTCTATAATTTTAAACTTAATACTATTATCATCTAATAGCTTTAGCATTTTCCCATTAATAATATTGCTACTATCATAAACACCAATTATAGAAGATTTAGGCTCTTTATCTACTCCTTTAACTAAGTTTAATATATTTCCAGCATTCGCAAACAAAATTCCCATTAAAACTAAAACAACTGTTGATATTATAAAAGATTTCTTTTTAAGTCCTTGCTCTATATAAGTAAATTTAAATACATTAAAAATTTTTCTCATAACTATTCATCACCTAGCCTTTCTATAAAAATATCCTTTAAGCTAGGTTTTAAGAATTTAAATGTATCTATTTCTTTATTATCTTTTGTTATATTCTTAAGTATTTCAAATCCTACAGTTTTATTAGCTATATCTATATTAAATTCATTTTCTTTTTGGGTATATCTTAAATTCATATCTTCTAATATATCTTTAACATTACCCTCAATTAAAAGACTATTTATATTATAACTATTTTTTATTTTATTAATATTTCCATCTAAAACAATTTCGCCTTTTTTAATAAGTGCTACACTATCACAGATTTCCTCTACTTCATCCATCCTATGACTACTAAATATAATTGTTTTCTTTCCATCTAAAAGTGTTTTTATAACATCCTTAAATATTTCAATATTTACAGGATCTAAACCACTAAACGGTTCATCTAAAATTAAAAGCTCTGGTTCATGTAAAACTGAGGCTATAAATTGAATTTTTTGTTTATTTCCCTTAGAAAGTTCTCCTACTTTTTTATTTTCATATTCGGAAATTTTAAATAGTTCAAGCCAATACTTTATTTTCTTTAATGCATCTTTTCTTCCTATATTATAAAAAGATGCAAAATATATTAATTGTTCTTTTACACTATGTTTTAAATAAAGTCCTCTTTCTTCTGGCAAATATCCAAATTTAATATTTTTCTTTTTTATATCCTCTCCATTAACTAACACTTTTCCTTTATAATTATCTATAAGTCCTAATATAATTCTTATGGCAGTAGTTTTTCCTGCTCCATTTCGTCCTAAAAGTCCATATGCCATTGAACTTTCAATATTAAAACTAACATCATTCAATGCTTTAGTTGTCCCAAAACTCTTTTCTAAGTTTTTAACCTCTATTTTCATAACTCACTTCCTTTCAGATATTTTATACTACAATTATAGTCTATTTCCTTTTTTTGTAAACATACATATTTTTTCATATTGCTTACCTGCTATATTTTTATAAATAATCTTAAACCTTATGTATCTTTTAATCTTTAAGTAACACAACCTAAATTTGTAATTTTAAAATTTTTAAGCTTTATTCTTATTCTTACAAATAATTTTAAATATTTATCATAAAAAATACTGACCAAGAATCCTTTATTGATTCCTAGCCAGTATTTTTATTCTTATTTAATTGATACTACATCAAATCCTAAATCTTCAATGGTGTTTTTTATTGTTTCATCTGAAATATTCCCATCTATTTCAGCTTCTCCGACTTTAACTTCAATCTTAATTATACCATCTAAAGCTTCTAAATTTTCTTTAACATTTTTTACGCAATGATTACAAGTCATTCCGTCTATCATAACTTTTTTACTCATAATTTTTCTTCCTCTCTATATTTAATTATATTTGGGTTTAAACCTTCTTAATCTTAATGCATTTAAAAGAACTGAAACTGAGCTAAAACTCATTGCAAGTGCAGCAATCATTGGATTTAACAATGGCCCATCAAATAATAGTTTAAGAACTCCCATTGCAATTGGAATTCCTAATGTATTATATCCTAATGCCCAAAATAAATTTTCTTTTATGTTTTTCATTGTTGCCTTACTTAGCTCAATAGCACCTATTACATCCATTATATCACTTTTCATTAATACTATTTGCGCAGATTCTATGGCAATATCAGTTCCAGAACCTATAGCAATTCCTAAATTTGAAACAACTAAAGCTGGTGCATCATTAATACCATCCCCTACCATAGCTACTAATTTACCCTCTTCTTGAAGTTCTTTTACTTTCTTTGCCTTATCCTCTGGCAAAACATCTGCAATAACTCTATCAATTCCAATCTCTTCACCAATAGCTTTTGCAGTTTTCTTATTATCACCTGTTAACATAACAACTTCAAAGTTCATTTTATGAAGAAGTTTCACTGCTTTTTTACTACTTTGTTTTAAGGTATCTGCAACTGCAATTATTCCAATTAACTTATTTTCCTTTACAACAAACATAGGAGTTTTACCTTGCATAGAAAGCTCTTCTGCTTTTATTTCATAATCTTCTAAATCTATTTTTCTTTCTTCAATAAGCTTTCTATTGCCTATTAAAATATTTTCATCATCTAAACTTACTTCTATTCCTTTTCCTAAAATAGCATTAAAGTTTTTTATTTCTTTTAAATTTAAATTTCTATTTTTAGCTTCATTAACTATAGCTTCACCTAATGGATGCTCTGAGCCTTTTTCTGCTGAAGCCCCTAATATTAAAATTTCCTCTTCATTATTAGAATTACTTATTATATCTATAACCTTTGGTTTACCTTCTGTTATAGTTCCTGTCTTATCAAATACTATAGTATTTACTTTTCCTGCAATTTCTAAAGCTTCACCATTTTTTATTAAAATTCCATGTTCTGCACCCTTCCCTGTTCCAACCATTATAGCTGTTGGAGTTGCAAGACCTAAAGCACAAGGACAGGCTATTACTAAAACAGAAATAAAAATTGTTAAACAAAATACTCCGTCATGTCCTGCTAAATACCAAGCTAAACTAGAAAAAATCGCAAGTCCAATTACAACAGGAACAAAATATCCTGAAATAACATCTGCAAGTTTAGCTATTGGTGCTTTTGAACCTTGAGCATCTTCCACAAATTTTACTATTTGAGATATAACCGTATCTTTCCCTACCTTAGTTGCCTTATATTTTATTCTTCCGGTTTTATTTATACTAGCACCATAAACCTTACTTCCCTGTGCTTTATCAACAGGTACACTTTCACCAGTTAACATTGATTCGTCAATTACCGTAAAACCGTCTATTACTTCACCATCAACTGGAAGCTTTTCACCAGGCTTTATAATTATTATATCCCCAACTTTAACTTTATCTATAGATATAACTTTTTCTTCATTGTTAATTAAAACTGTTGCAGTTTTAGGCGCAAGTCCCATAAGTTTCTTTATGGCATCTGAAGTTTTTCCCTTTGCTATAGCTTCTAAATATTTACCTAATGTTATTAATGTAACTATTGTGCCTGCAGACTCAAAATAAAGATTCATTGCATGATGAGCATCACCCATATATATTTTATAGATTGAAAATAAACTATATATATAAGCAGCTGAGGCACCTATAGCAATTAGCGAATCCATGTTAGGACTTCTCATAAAGAGATTTTTAAATCCATGTATGAAAAAGCTTCTACCAATAACTATAACTATAGTAGCTAAAACAAGTTGTAAAATCGCAAAATTTAAAGGATTAGTATGAGAACTTATTATATTCGGTAATTTAAAACCAAACATATCTCCCATACTTATTATAAACAGTGGTAGTGCAAATATTACTGACAGAATTAATCTATTTCTTAAACTTTTAACTTCTGATTTTTTTCTATTTTCTTTTTTCTCTTCTTCTTGCTTTATAAGATTATATCCAGCTTTTGAAATTTTATTTTCTAAATCCCTTAAATTAATATTATTAGGATCATATTCTATAGTTAGAGTTTCTGTTGAAAAATTCACTATAGCTTTTTTAACTCCATCCATTCTATTAGCTATTTTTTCTATCCTATTAGCACAAGCAGAACAAGTCATTCCATCTATATTAAAAGTTGTTCTTTTATTGTCCTCATTTTCTTCCTCTATTAACTTAAATCCAAGTTTAATAGCTTTATTTTTTATATCTTCAAGAGAGACTTTACTTTCATCAAAATCTAAGCTTAATTTTTCATTTGCAAAATTAACATTTGCTTTACCAACACCATCCATTTTGTCTATAACTTTTTCAATTCTATTAGCACAAGCTACACAACTCATTCCCTCTATAACCATAACAATATGTTTCATTTTTATCACATCCCATTAATTAATACATCATATAATAACTGTACTTCTAGCATTTTTAACAATTATGTTTTTAGAGTATTTCAATTGAGATACATTGTCAATTTTACAAATAACTAATTTATCTAACAAAATATAAAAAGTTTAACTATATTTATAAATAAGATTACTTATTTTTATCAATTACACATATTGTCTCTACTATCTTAAGTAATACCAAGAATTTGATTAACTAGTTAAATTAATATACTTAAACCTTCATCTTTAATTTAATCTATAAAATTTCTATTAATATAAAAATAAGTTTCTTTTTGACTTACTTTTATAAAATAAACCAAAAAGAAACTTCTATATCTTGTCCTTAGTTAACACTAGCAACCATGTCATTTTCTTTTTTATATAAATTTTTATAGCAATAATTTATAATATCACTTCTCTTTATTATTCCTATAAATATTCCATTATCGTCTACTACTGGAACAAAGTTTTGAGAAATTGCCAAATTTATTATGCTTTCAATATCTGCATCTATATATACACATCTGTGATTAACTCTTCTTTTAATTTCCTTAACACTTACCGTATGAGTATTTTTAAAATTTAACTCTGGTGTATTTTTAATTTTCCAAAGCAAATCCCCTTCTGTAAGAGTTCCTACGTATTTACCTGCTTTATCAATTAAAGGAATAGCACTGTAACCGTAGTGTTCCATTCTTTCAATAACCTGTCTCATTGTTGAGTCAATATATTCATAAACTACTTCATTTTTAGGTGTTAGAAAAAATGCTATATTCATATCAAAAACCCTTCCTATGCTTATAAAATTGTATTATAAGAAAACTTTCTTATAATATTATTTTAACATATTTTAAACAATATTCCTAACAGCATATATATTCGCTATGCTCCCATTTATATAAAAAAGCAACTATAAATAGTGAATACTAATCACTATTTATAGTTGCTAATTTCCCAAATTTATAGCTATATTCTAAATAGTCCTCTTCAGATAAAATAGTTTTTATCTGCGAATATACTTCTTCACCAGACAATGTCTTTTTTATTACTAACTCGTTTAAAACTTTATTACAACATTTAGGACAAGAACATATTGATACAAATCTCCAACTAAAATCTCTAAAAGGTTCTTCTACCTTTAAATCACTGTTACACTTTGGACATTTATAATCAATTTTGCTTTCATCTAATTTTATACTTTTTAAGTTTTCAATTTTTATAGCTGGCATATTATATATGTCTTTTACTATATAATTTTTTAACATTCTTGAATTATACAATCTTTTAAACACTTCTGCAGTATAAGAAGCATCATTTAAAGCATCATGTAACTCATTCTTTCTAAACTTAATCTTTAAAGCTTCTAAAGCATGTTTAAGACTTAAAGATTTCTTATTACCAAGTATTTTAGTAACATATTCTTGTATATCTATATACTCGTTTAGCCAATTTAAATTATTATATTTATAATAATTTGCATTGTTTATTATTTCTGCTACATCATCTTTAGCCCAAGAACATATTATAGCACCTTCACCAATAAAATCTTTCAACTCATCCATAGCTTTACAAAATCCTATACCATTTTCTAAATCATCTTCATTAATTCCAGTTATTGTTTTAACCATAGGATTTAAAAATTTTAAAAGCGTTGGTTTTATATATCTTTTGAATTCACCTATTTTTTTCATAAACTTATCAAGCTTAACAACACCTATCTCTATAATTTCATTATCAAGTTCAATATTTTCTCTATCATCATACAGTTTTAAAAAATCTTTATCCATACTTTCCATATTATTAAACTCAAGATCAATAACTATATATTCCATTAAACAACTCTTCCTCCCCCATTATTCTTTATATAATTATGCCATAAGTTTTAATATTTTTCACTTTATTTTTCCAATTAATCTAATTATTCCAAAGTAAAAAACTTACATCCATTATAAATTAATAGATATAAGTTTTTATTATAAAATATAGAAAGTATGTTTCTTATTTAAAATCATTTAAAGATTCTGCTAATCCATTTACAACATCACTCATATATTCAAAATTAATTTTTTCTATTTTATCATCATCATTGTAAATATTTAAGTTCCTTAACATTCCAGTATCACTTATAAGCACTGCTGGATACTTTTTCTTCCAAAAACTATCGACACCAGAAGCTTTTCTTCCTAATGTTATTTTTGATTGATTAACTATAGAAACATTACTATTTTCACTAAGTAATTTTGACAGCTTATTAGAAAAATCTTTTGATTCATTATCTCCATTAAGAGCTATAAAATTTCCTCTAGTCCCCATAGTGATTCCGATAAAAGGATATCTTTGAGATAATATATTGTTGTTAAAAAAACCCAATGAATCTAAAATAATAACTCCTTTTATATTTTCTTTATTTTTATTTATTAATTTAACATAATCATTGCTACCAAATTCCTTAGAATGCATATATGGTATTTGTTTATTTGCAAAAGCCAAAAATTCAATATCATATGCAGTATTTTTTTTTACTAATTTTGCCAAAGTTAGTAATGCAGATATCGGAGTTGCATCACCATTAGCTGATGAATATTTTCCTGTATTATAATGTGCGCCTATTATTATTTTAGGTTTAGTTGATATAACATTATCTTTGTTTGCTTGAATATCAAAAATTACTTTTCCATCTAAATCTAAACTATTTATTGCAATATTATATCCTAGTTTTGAAAATTCATTTTGTATATAATCTTTACTTTTAGTTAGATTTTCATAATTTTTAATATTTCTAGGTCCAAAATCAACAAAAGTTTTCGTATAATTTTTTAAAATATCTTCTACTTTTTTATCTGATTTCAAAATTACTTTTTTATTATTTTTCCATCCAAAAGTAGTAGTTGCTATTAAAAGCAATATAACACTTAAAATCACAACATAATTTATCTTTATTTTTTTCATTTTTTTCACTCCTATAAAATTTTAGGTGGATTGATAACAATCCACCTAAATATCCTAACTATTATATCAATAAAATCTTAATTCTTGCAAGATAAACTACTTCTAAACTAAAGACATCAAAACTTCTTAAACAATGCCTATATTGAAAATTATTTAACTAAATTTCAATACCAGCCATTCTCATTAGATAAACTGCATTTCTAGTGGTCGATTTTCCTCTTCTTAATTTATAATCAAATTTTATTTCATTATTCTCATAGTATTCCTTAAAATTATAATTTACAACTTTAGGGTTTTTTTCTTCTAAGTCACATAATTCTAAATCATGAGTAGACACAAAACCCATAGCTTCTTTTTTGCAAAGCTGATTTATTAATATTTGTGCGCCCATATGCCTATCCACTGAATTGGTTCCCCTAAATATTTCATCTAACAAGAAAAATACTTTCTCTCCTCTTTCAGTTGCTTCTATAAGCTTTTTAACTCTTAATATTTCTGCATAAAAAGATGATATACTTTCTTCAAGATTATCTCCTATTCTCATACAAGTATATAAATGTAATATTGGACATTCAAATTTTCCTCCACAAATTGGTGTCCCTAAGTAAGTTAAAAACATATTTACTCCTACTGTCCTTAAAAAAGTACTTTTTCCAGACATATTAGAGCCTGTAATTAATACTATATCTTTATTTGAGTTTACTTCAAAACTATTGCAAACTCTAGTTTTTTCAGATAACAACGGATGTCCTAAATTATTTGCTTTTAATTCTAATTTATCTGTTATAACTGGATAACACCAATCTTTTTTCTCTTCATTTAAATTAGATAAACTATTTAAAGCTTCAAATTCGCCTAAAACTTCAAGCCAAACTTCAACTTTTTCCCCATAATTTCTTCGCCAAGTTTCTAAAGCCATAACTAAATAAACATCCCATAAAAACAATGAGTTTATAACTATGTGTATCATATTATTTCTATCAGCCATTTTGTTTTCTAAAGAATTTAATTCTTTTAATCCTTCTCTAGCTGATTTTCCTTTTGAGTTAAATAACTTTTTCTTTATTGAATTTAATTCATTACCTTTAAAATTTTCTCTCTCTATTCTTTCTATCATAGAAAAATACGTTTTTATGTTTGCTTTTAATTCATACATTATATTTATTGTCTCTTCTCTACCTCTTAATAACAATTTAGATATTATATTATTTATTATTAAAAAAACTAATGGTATCGAAAAACTCTTTATTACACCAAAAGGAAAATATAATATTATTGATGCAACTGCAATCACAGGCAAAACTATAGCAACTACTTTAATAGGTAACCCTAAAATTTTATTATCTTTTCCTTTAAGCCAATTTAAAAAAACATTTAAGTTATTATTTTTTTTATTATTTTTTTTGCCTATAGCTTGAATTTCCTGTCTAAATTCTAATTTTTCACCTAATTCTTTTAAAGACCTTTGTCTTTCATATACTTCTTCTTTATTCGGTAGTTCCTTCATTGAAAGAATATTTTTTAATTTTTCCCTTCCAAAAACAGTAGTTGTAGTGTTTATCCATTGAAATAAAGAACTCTTTCCAAACACATCTAAATCATTACAAAAAGGATGTTCTACCTTTAAATATTCTTTTCCATTGTCTTTAAAATTTCTCCAATCATCTGTAGTTCTATCTAAAGCCTCTTTATCTATACTTATCATAATTTCAAGATAATTTTTATACTTTAAATTTTTAGAATGTATAAAAGCTATCCCCACAAATAGGATAAAACCTATTATAATCTCAATACCAATCAAACTGTAATTACTTCTTTTATAGGTAAAGTAAGTTGTAATAATAGTAACTAACACTATTATTAATCTTAAAATACTAAACAAATTGCATTTTTTTGATCTTTCATTTAATTCATTTTGTTTTTTTAATATCCTATTTTCAAAAAAGTTTTTTCTATTATCCATAATTATTTTAGTAAGAAAAGTTATTCAAAACTTTTTATATTACTAAATTCCTCCTCTCTTTTTTATGCATATATACTAATTTTTAACTTTTGCCAATTAATATATAACTCTCGTAAAATATTTTATTGGTTTATGCGCAAAATTATAATCACTTTACTCTACAGATTAAATTATATCACTTAATTAATAAAATCAATTATAAAAAATCACTTTTTAATTTTACTTATTAGCTTTGTTTATTGTAAGTTTAAAAAAACTATGTTGGAATTATGTATGTCTATAAAGTAAAAATGCTTAGTTTAATATAAAATTTAATTTAAAATTTTATATTAAACTAAGCATCAATGTTGTTTTTATTTTAAAGTGTCATATATTTTGTCTAAGTTATATTTCATACTTTCTATATAACTTTTATCATCTTCTTTGCTTTCAATAGTATATATTTTTTCTACTTTTGCCCCAACTTCATTAGCTAAAGTTTCAGATACTTTAGGACTAGCTAAACTTTCCATAAATATAGTTTTTATATTATATTGTTTGCAATAATTAACTAATTCTTTTAACTTTTGAGGAGTAACTTCTCCCTCTCCAAAAACATCTTCAACGCTTTTTTGTTCTAATCCAAAATCCCTGCATAAATATCCAAAAGCTTCGTGTCCAGTAACAAAATCTTTGTTTTTGATATCTTTAAATCTTTCTTTATTTTCACTATATAAATCATCTAACTGTTTTACGTAAGCTTCGTAATTTTTATTATAGTAATCTTTATTTTTTTCATCTAACTTAATTAATCCATTTTTTATATTTAAACATTCGGTTTTTGCTTCATTAAGACTTAACCATATGTGTGGATCCACTTTTCCTTCAGTTTTTATTATGTTACATCCTTTACTTGCATCTACAATCTCTTTTACATCATTTTTTACAGAATCTATAACCTTATCAGCCCAATCTTCCATTCCAAGCCCATTGTAAACAAACATATCTGATTTAAATAAATTAGCTAAATCTTTTGTTTTAGGTTCAAAGTCATGTGGTTCGCTTCCTTCTGGAACTAAACTTTTAACTTCTACTTTATCTCCCCCTATAGCTTCTGTAAACTCCTTTAATGGATTAAAAGACACTACTACATTCATTTTTTCGTTTGTAATTTTTGCATTTTTATCATTTTGCTTATTACAAGCCATTAAACCTATAGATAAAACAGTTGCAAAAATAATTGTTACTACTCTTTTCATTTTCCCCTCCGTTATGCAAATGATTTGCATTAATATTCTTAGTATACTTCCTATTTGATTATTATGTCAATAAAATTAACTAAATATAACAAAGTTTATTAATTTACAAAAAAATAAATATCAAATAAATACTTTGATATTTATAAATTGAAAATGTATTTTTAAATTTATATTATTATAATTTTTTTAGTTTTTATACTTGTAAATAATCTATTTTAAGATATCTACTAATTTATTTATCACATTATCATAAGGAGATATTGTATTACTTCTATTTTTTTTCTGCCAGTCAAGTCTATTTATAAAATCTTTACTTGTGTTTTCAACATAAATATCTGGAATTGTATGAGTTTCTTCATTTATACTATAATTTGGAGCAATACCTACTTCTGCAGGAAAACGAACCACGAGTCCCGAATTAGGCAGTGGTAATAATATTGGATCCATTCCTATTCCATCTCCCCCTGTAATACTTCCAATTAAAGTTGCAAATCCAGTTGCTTTACTAAAAATAGAAAAACTTTCAGCTGCTGAATATACCTCATCATTTACAAGCAAATAAATTTTTCCTCTAAAATTTATTTTTTCTTTAGATGGTTTTACATTGTACTTAAATTCCTCGTAATAATTAAAATCATATCCAATTTTTTTAAAAACTTTTTTAATTTCTTTGTTAGTTCCCTTACTATTTTTATTTTTTAATCTTTTTATTTTTTTGCCTATCCTTTCTTCTATAAATGGTTTAATATAATCTCCATTTTTATATATAGCATGATACTTATAACTTAATTCTTTATTTATTAATGGCGACACTAACAAATCAGTCCAATAAGCTTCTGCACCTCCACCATTTCCTCTTATATCTAATACTAATGTTTTATAATCTTCTATCTCTTTATAAAAATCAAATATTTTTTGTTTATCTTTTTCGATATTACCGTAATAAAAAGATTTTATTGCCATATAACCTAATTTATTTTTTTTATCTTTCTTTAAAAATAAATTATCTTTACCATTAACTCCATTAATCTCATAATTAACCTCATCATAATAATCACTATTTATAAAAACTTCTCGCTCTCCTCCATCTCCTTTAATTTTTAATTTAATATTAAACGAAAACGGTTTTTTTAAAGTTAAATAACTTAAATAAGGCTTCTTTCGTAAGAAATCATATTTAATTTTTTCACTTATGACTTTTTTATTTATATATTCATCAATAGGAACATTATTTACAGCTATTAATTCTTCTCCCTTTTTAACGCCAAAACTTTCGCACTCCACATAACCTATATCATAAGCTAAGTACTTTCCTTCTACATAGTAAAAAGCTATCGGTATTACTTGTTCCATTAAAGAATTGGTATTTTTTTTTATTAATTCTTGCCATTGTTTATTTTTTTCTATTATTTCTTTATCATTTAAAATATCTTTCCATTTGTTAAAAGAAGTACTATTAAAAGCATCTCTAGTATTTTGTAAATTATTTGGATTTATAATATCGGTATGAATATTCTGAAGTGAATTTAATATTTCATTTAATATTTTATAAAATTCTTCATTAGATGTAGTATTTAAAATTTTTCCTTTAAACTCATTTTTATGCTTTTCCCAATCTATTCCCCACTTGTTTTTTTGAACTTCTAAATATGGATAATTTTCTAAAAATACATCGTATAAATAATTAAAATCTTCTAGTTTTTCATCCATAGTCAGTTCTTCTAATGAAATACTCTCATCTTCTTTTGTACTTTTTAAATTTTTATTAACAGTATTACTAATATTAATAATCATTAATATTACAAAAACTATGGTTAATATTAACTTAATAATTTTTTTTATCATACAAATTAAAATAAGAAAGTATTTAAATTACTTGCTTTCCTTTCCATTATTTGTATTTAATTATACCTTTTAATTATAAGTAATTTTCCTTTTATTTACAATTAAAAAACGCCTCATCTTTATAATTATTTTTTATATTCATGAGAAGGCGTTTTTTTAATTTTAATCTATTATTTTTACTTTATACGGATAAATTTCTTCTACTGATTTACCTAATTTATGAGCAAAATTTTCAACTTCTACTTCCTTTATGTCCCTTCCATCTTTTGATATTTTCAAATTATAAATCGAACCCTCTTTTGACAATAAAACTTCTGCTTCCATAGAACTTCCATCATCAAAAGTTACTATTCCTTTTTTCCATGACATAGAAATTACTCCTTTTTATGCTTTTAAATTAATAATTTTAATTTTTTATACTTACACAATTTATTTTGTGATTATGTAAATATTCAATCTTTATAGGTTTAATAAAAGAGACACAATAAAAATTGTGCCTCTTAGATGAAGAATATGATTAAAACTCTGGCGGTACATCCTCGCTCATAATGTCACCTCTTAATGTCATAATTCTTAGCTAAATACTTTTGTGTCTAGCCTTAGGTTTCTTAATAAAGAGAATTCATTATTTTAAGTGGTTTTCATATTCTTGCACCATTCTCTTTACCATTTCGCCACCCACGGAACCACATTGTTTAGCAGTTAAGTTTCCGTTATAATCACTAAACGGAACTCCTAATTCCTTAGCTACCTCAGTTTTAAAATGTGCTAAACCTTGTTTTGCTTCTGGAATTAATACTTTTGACATAATGTATTCCTCCTTTTTAGGCAATTTGGTTTTTAATTTTTTTGTAAGTTTCAACTTACATTATTATATTGTCCGCATATAATTTTTTTAATCTATTTAATTAATTCATTTTAAGGAATACATTTCCTATTCTAATATTTTAAATTCATATCCTTTATTTCTTAAGTACTCTATAGTTTCTGATAAAGCATCTACTGTAGTTATTTTAGCATTAGTATCATGCATTAATATAGTTAATTCTTTTTGATTTCCTGCAGTTTTCTTAACTTTTTCTAATAAAGCTTCTTTTGGCACATTGTGACCTTCAGCATCTCCATTTAAACAATTCCAATCATAGAACTCCATTCCTATATCTTTTACCGCATCCTTAAATTCTTTTTTCTTTTCAAAACTTCCACCTGGAAATCTAAAAGCTCTGGTATTCATTTTCTTTCCTGCAACTTTATCAATAACTTCATTTGTTTTTCTTATTTCTTCAGTAAAGGTTTCTACGGAGTTGTACACTTGCTTATAATTATGAGAATATGAATGATTAGCTATTCCATGACCTTCTGCTATTATCCTTCTGAATATCTCTGGATTCTCTTCAACATTTTTTCCTAAAATAAAAAAAGTAGCTTTTATATCATAAGCTTTTAAAACATCTAAAACCTTAGGTGTTACAATAGCAGAAGGACCATCATCAAAAGTTAAATAGACAATTTTTTTATTCGACTCTTCTTTTTTATCTTTATTTGAATTTGATTTTTCGTTATTATTTGAATCTTTATCTTTTTTAGCTGATTCATCTTTATTTTTTTTAGAACTTATTTTTTTATTTTTATCTTCAACCTCTATAATATCCTTATCTTTCACCATTTTTATCGAGTATGTAGTTGCTATTTTTTTATCTTTAAATTTAATATTTTTACTTATTAAATTATTATAAAAAACTTCTCCTGTAAAAATTATTATTATAATTGCAACAACTAATGAAATAATTTTTATTAATTTTTGTTTATTATAATTAACACCATTCTTTTTCATTTCATCCCCCAGCATTTAAAAATTTAATCCTTAAAACCTCAACTCTTATAATATATATAAATTATGCTTGAAAATATTCATTGTTTACAATTAATATGTCCTAGCTTTTTAATAAACAAAAAACACAATACATTACAAGATAAAATTAAACTTTACTTGCAATGTATTGTGTTTTAAAAAATTTGCATATAACTTATAAATTAAAGTATATATATTCTAAAATTGAAATTACATTTTAACATTAATATTCATAATAGCTTTAATCCAAAAAGTTCTATGATTT
>JANZXU010004571.1:0-18469 GCA_027576215.1 Amissidens hainesi | reverse complement strand
TTTTAATAATTTATTACCATATATACTTTTAATTTAGTAATTTTTTCATTTTTATTATATTTACTATTTTTAGTATAATTATCTCTTGGTAAAGTATTATTGTAACAAAATAAAGAAGCTACCCCTAAAAGTAGCTTCCAAATTTTTATTTTAATTAAAATACATGAGTTGGTTGATAACCTTCATATAAATAATTTTTATTTTCACTATCTTTTATATTTCTTGTACCCAAATATTCTGCAAATGCAATAGTAGTCATATCTACTAATGCAGTTTCATTATTAGCATTAAATTCTATAATTAACTTATTACCATCTACTAAAGTCATAGTAGCGTCTGCTGTATTGGTAGCTTTACGTTTAGCAAAATCAGGATCATAACTAGGATCATTAGGGTCATTAACAGGATCATAATTAGGATCATTAGGATCTCCTGATAATACTGGTATAAAATTACCACTTCCGTTTGGATAGAACTTAATTGTATCTAAATTTATAGATATTTGTACAATTTCTCCACCTACATTCATTGAAAAGTTATCTATTCTCATAATAAATCCAGTGAAATCTTTTTTATTTTCAAATATTACTTTTCCAGCTGGAATATTATATGGGCTTCCATCCCAAGTATTATTAATTTCACCATTTTGATTTTGAGGAACTGCAAGTATTGCACTTATAATAGAAGATGGATTTATAGGTTTATTATAAACTACTTCTAAACAATTTCCATTTAAAGTACTGCTTTGTAGAGTATTATCCCAAGAAAAATTACTAGCTATAAATTTATCAACCAAAAGAGGTGAGAATGGAGCTAATGGATTTCCACTTGTATCTTTAGATTGAATATAATGAGTATTAGCTAAACTAACCATAAATATATCATTCAGTCCTACAGAATACGGAACCTTTACAGAAACTTCATACACAGATGCAGATTCATCAACTCTAGGGTTTACCTTAATTTGGTCTACTATTATTAATGGAGTTTCAGAATTATTTAAAGTTATTCTAATATCTTCTTTGTTGAATATTCTCATAAATTTACTAAATACAAATCTTAAAGTAGCACCGAATGTTCCATTAACATTATCAGTTTCTTTACTTATTAAGCTAACAGCTTTTATTGTTGGACTTAATCCATTTAAAGCATCAATAATATTACTTACTCCACCTTTAATTGGCGCCCCAAAAATATCTGTTGATACTGGATAATCTACTACTTTAATTTTTACATCAGTTACATTACCATCAAAAGTATCTTGTGCAAATGTGAAATCTATAGTTTTCCAATCTACTTTTTCAATATTTATAGCAGTTTTTGACTTTCCACCAGCGATTGAAAAATCAAAATCACCAAGCGAAAGCGAATACAGTTCATTATCACCTGTATAAACAAATCTCAACTTATTATTTGCAATTATTTTCTTTTCCCCTTCGCTAATATCAATTATCTCATATTTTTTGAAAGCTTTAAAATTACATAAAGGATATATATTTTTAGATCCATCCTCTACATATCTTATCTTCTTAATCAATGGGTATCCTATATGCAACAAATACTTATCATTCATAGCTGAGATACCTGATGGTAATAACTCATATTCTTCTGGTATTGTAAATCTCATCCACTTATTGTTATTTATAGCTAATCCTTTAGTTTGATTTGGAAGAATATTTCTAACTGATTCATTATTTGTAACTTGCTCAATGAGATAGTTACTAGGTTCTACCGCTGAGTGCTCCCCTGTAACATTCATAATGTCATCAAATTTAACTACGAAGGAATTTACATTTACATATTCTACTGTTTCACTACCTTCTGTTATTGTCTCTTTTTCAAACCTATAAACTACCTCTGTAACTTTTGGAATTGTTCTATCTTCAATATTTATTACTATTTCTTGTTTTAACATTTTTTCGCCAAGTTCATCTTGAACATTTTCAGCTACTAAAACATATAGTCCTGCATCAAGTTTTGGAGTTATTATTTCTAATTCTTTAGTTTCTTTATTATAATTTAATTTTGATACAATTATTTCATTATTATTATAATCTAAAAGTTGATAATTATTAGGATTATCAACAACTCCAGCCATATTAGGATTTCCAATTAAATACTTCATCTCTTTTGACCAAAGTGCTACAATAGCTGTTGTTTTTTCATCTGGAGGATCAACTTGAACTAAACTCTTTATTTTAGGAGCAATTGATACTACAGGTATATTTAAGAATTCATACTCTCCAGTTACATATCCATCAGCATCTATAATACCGTTTATTTTCACATCTGCAAAATTTGCAGATAATGCACTACTTGGTTCTAATACAAATTTTATTTGATTAAATTCATGTCCAACTCTATGAACAGATTTCGCAACTGCTGGTTTTCCATTTACATATAAATGTCCTCTTCTATAAGTGTGCAATAAAATTACTGGTTCATTGTAAGTTACTACTAATTCTGTTCTACTTAATGCTCTACATTCTATAGCTTCTCCAACATGATCTATTTTAGCAATATCAAATTCTAATGTCATTACAGGAACTAATCTTGGTGGGTCTGCAAAATCTGTTAAATCTTTATAGTCTCTTATTCTTCTAAATTGATTGTTACTGTAGTGTACAATAACTTTATTTTTTCCAGTTACAATACTTTTCTTGTTATATTGGATTTCAACTGATTTAAAATCTGGTGCTACCCTAACATAATTAGGTGAAATTCTTTCAAGAATTGTTTCTGTTTCTTCATATCTTGGAAATTTTATTAGACCTAACCATTCATCTGAGCTAGAAGTATCAGAACCACTAATATTTAAGCTATCATATAAGAAATAAAAATTTCTTAACTCTAAATTATCTTGAAGTATTTTAGTTTCTTCTTCTCCAGTGTCTGGATTTATTACTGTAACTCTAACTCTATCTTGAGCTGCTAAATTTTTGATAGGTGTTGTAAATTCAATTTTTACAATTCTATCTCCAAAAGTTTTAATTGTAGCACGATTAGGTGGTGCAAATTTAGCTATAGAAAATTCTTGCTCAACCTCTTCCTGTCCTTTAACTATTTTTAAAACATATGCTGTATTTTTTTCAAATAAATCTAACTCTTGAGTAACTATTACTTTTTTATTCGGTTCCGGGTTAATAGAATCATCAACAGCTTCTATACTTATAGTCTGCGTTGGATCTACTAACTTGTAAACAGAAAATTCTTCGTTGCCTAAAAATTCTCCTTCTATTGTTACTGTTACTGATTTATTATTTATTTCGTCTATAGTTAAAATTTTTAAAGGAATATTTGTCATTAACATCATCCTCCTTAATGTTATTACAAAATTTAAATACTAAAGTTTTATTTATAATATGCAGAAAAAATTGTTATTGTTACATAGTCAAAAGTTACTCTACAGACTAATGCTTATGTTAAATCTTAAGTTCACCGCCTTTAAAAATTAACTACTCCATATAGTTTATTAAAATCTTTCCAAAAATTTACTATTTTTATTGCTTTATGAAAAAATATTTTATGAATATTTTTTATAGTCTATATCAAAATAAATTTATATCGATATTATTTTAAGGAGTGCTCTAAAAAATGAAAATAGGTTATGCTTGTACACCCTTAACTATTGAAAATAAGACTACTAGAACTTTGATATTAAAAAATTTTAATGAAGATACTTTAACTACTTTAATTGATGAAAATTTAAACGATTTATTAGAAATTTTAAAATATAATAAAACACAGGACATTTACTTATTTAGAATAAGTTCAAATATAATTCCTCTAGGGAGTCATCCTATAAATGCTTTTAAATGGTGGGTTCATTTTAAACATAAGCTTGTTAAGATAGGAAACTATATAAAAGAAAATAATATGAAAGTATCTATGCATCCTGGGCAGTATACTGTTTTAAATTCTCCTAAAAAAGAAATCGTAAATAAATCTTTAAAAGATTTAAATTATCATTGTAATTTTTTAGATAGTTTAGGTCTTGATTATACTCATAAAATAGTTCTTCATATAGGCGGAGTTTATGATGATAAGAAAAATTCTATAGATAGGTTTATTGAAAATTTTAAACTTTTATCTTCTTCTTGTAAAAAAAGGTTAGTGATTGAAAATGATGAAAGATGTTTTTCTTTAGATGATGTTTTATATATTTCATCAATAATAAACATACCAGTAATTTTTGATAATCTTCATAATAAATGTAATAACACCTCTAGCTATTCTTTAAAAGAGATATTAAATAAAGTTTCTGCAACATGGAAGTTGGAAGACGGGACTATGAAAGTGCATTATAGTCAACAAGCTTTTGATAAAAAATTAGGTTCTCACTCCTCAACAATAAATATTAATGAATTTTTAGACTACTATAATATAGCTAAAAATTTCAAAGTAGATATTATGCTCGAAGTTAAAGATAAAAATCTTTCTTCAATAAAATGCTTAAATACAATAAAAGAACTTTATGAACATGATTTCAATTTACAAAAATTTTTATTAGAAAAAGAAAATTATTATTTTGTAATGAAAAGCTTTAATGAAAATTATTTTTTTAAAAATGAATCAATACTTACATCTGATAAAAGTTTTAAGGTTTTATATGATTTAATTGATTTTACACTTCAACATAAGCCTTTAATAGATGACTATATATCTAATTCTAAAACTTTATGGAGTTTTATTTCTCATATTACAAATAAAAGAGAAAATGTCCATTTTAACAATTTAATTAAAGAAGGTAATTTGATTAAAATAAGAGATTATATTTATAAAATAACTAGAAAATATTCAAACTTAATTGATTCTAAAATTTATAATAGTTATTTTTACTATTATTAGACAAAAAATACTTAATAATCACAAAAAACCTTTCATATTAATATATTGAAATATGGAAGGAGGTTTTAATATGGAGATATTGTCCATATTAATTTTTGTATTTATTTGTAGCATAGACAATTTAATTGTAGCCATATCTTATGGCCTTAAAAATATAAAAGTTAATTTATCAGCCAATTTGATAATAGCATTAGTTTCAACTATTGGTACGTTTATGTCTATGCAGTTTGGAAATTTTTTAATGTCTATTATTCCAAGTAAAATAGCTTCCTTAGTTGGAAGCTTAATTTTAATTTGTATAGGTATGTGGTTTATTTTTGATTGGATTAAACAAGATAAGAATAAGTCACAATTAAATACATGTAATTTAATAAATTGTCCAGAGAAAGCAGACCAAGATTATTCTGGATATATAGACTTAAAAGAATCCTTTAGTTTATCTGTTGCTTTAACCGCAAACAATTTTGCTTTAGGTATAGGTGGAAGTATTTCAGGTTTAAATCTTTGGACAACTTGTATAGCTATTTTTTTATTTAGCATAATATTAATTCCATTAGGTATTTTTATTGGAAGAAAAATATTCTCTCCTAAAATAGATAATAAAAGTTCCTTACTATCCGGTTTACTTCTTATAATACTAGCCATTTTTCAACTTTTATAAATATTTATTTTTTAGATTACTAATAATATAAAGTAAACAAATTAAAAATCTAATAATTAAAGGAGATTATTTTATGCATATAATAAAAAAGAATGGTAATATAGAAAGTTTTAATAATGATAAATTATTTACCTCTATATATAATGCATCTTTAGATGCAAATACACCTTTAAACCAAAGTGACATAAATATAATAATAGAATCTATAATAAACACCATAAAAAAATTAAGAGATGATTTTACTTCTAGTTATGAAGTTTCCTCTATAGTTATAAAGACTTTATGTACTTATAACTTTTTACCAATTGCAAAAACCTATGCTAGTTTTTTACTGAAATAATTACTGTAAAAACAAAAGCTATATCAAAAATATTTTACTTTTAATAAAATATTTTTATATAGCTTTTTTATATTTTAATATTGTTTATATTATGCTTCTTTCTTCCCTATTATGCCAGGATGTAACATAGATTTAGCATCTAAAACAGTTTCTAATTCCTCTTCTTTAAATAATTTTTCTTCTAAAATTATTTCTTTTACAGACATACCTGTTTTTATTGCTTTTTTAGCTATTCTTGCAGATTCTTTATATCCTATATATGGACAAAGAGCAGTAACTATTCCAACACTTCTCTCAACATATTCTCTACATTTATCTTCATTTGCAGTTATTCCTAAAATACAATTTTCAACGAAAGTATCTACTCCTCTATATAAAGTTTCAATTGATTCAAATAAATTAAAGAATATAACTGGTTCAAACGCATTTAATTCTAATTGACCTGCTTCTGCTGCCATAGTTATTGTTAAATCATTTCCTATTGCATTGAATGCTATTTGGTTGATTACTTCTGGTATAACTGGATTAACTTTTCCTGGCATTATTGATGAACCATTTTGTTTTGATGGAAGATTAATTTCTCCAATTCCTGTTCTAGGACCAGAAGACATTAATCTTAAATCATTAGCTATTTTAGATAAGTTAACAGCACAAGTTTTTATAACTGAAGATACTTCTACATATTTATCTAAGTTTTGAGTTCCATCTATTAAATCTTCTGATTGTATAAATTCAATTCCTGTAACTTTAGCTAAATTAGGAACTATTTTTTCTTCATAAGTTGTATCTGCATTTATACCTGTTCCAACAGCAGTTCCCCCCATGTTTACAGTTCTTTCAGCATCAATTGCTTTTTTCATTCTAGTAATATCTCTTTTTATTGCTTGTGCATAAGCACCAAACTCTTGTCCTAATGTGATTGGAACAGCATCTTGTAATTGAGTTCTACCCATTTTTATAACTTCACTAAATTCTTCTGATTTTTTTAATAAAGCATCTTCTAATCTATTCATAGATTCAATAGCTCTATTTATTAACTTAATTGTTGCTATATTACCAGCAGTTGGAATAACATCATTAGTAGATTGGCCCATATTAACATGATCATTTGGATGAACCATATCATATGCACCTTTTTTACCACCCATTATTTCATTTGCTCTATTAGCTATAACTTCATTAGCATTCATGTTAATTGAAGTACCAGCTCCACCTTGTATAGCATCTACTATAAAGGCATCATGTAATTTTCCTTCTATTATTTCATCACAAGCTTTTATAATAGCTTCAGCCTTATCTTTTTTTAAAACTCCAGCTTCCATATTACTAATAGCAGTAGCTTTTTTAATTTCAGCTAAACTTATGATTAACTCTCCATTTATTTTTTGTCCTGTTATTTTAAAATTAGTTGCACCTCTTAAGCTTTGTACGCCATAATATGCTTCTTCTGGTACTTCCATAGAACCTATGGAATCACTTTCAACTCTATAATTCATTTAAAACACCCCTTTATTCTCAGTAAACATTTACTTTTATGTATTTTAGAAGTTAAATTCTATAATTTTATTATATTTTACATTTATTAGGATTACAATATTTTATGAATGTTTTTTTGCATTTCAAAAGCAAATATATACATTTAATGAATTTTAACCTTCATTTTTACAACTATTTCAATAAGTATGATAACTTTTTAATAAATTTCATATAAGCTTATTTTATGTTTTTCATTATCTTGTTTTAATCTATTAATTTTTTATTGATACACTATTTTTTTAAAAATTAACTGATTTATTTACAAAATTTATATTTTTTAGCTAAAAAATCAGTGAAAAAAATATAAATTTACATATTTATTTACAAAACAAAACATGATATAATGTTGATGCATCTTTTCTAGATGTGGGTGGGAGAGGGAGCATTTAACGAAAGAGAGTATATATGGAGAAAATTTTTAAAATTAAGGAAAACAATACCTCATTTAAAACAGAGGTCATTGCAGGTTTAACATCATTCTTTGCTATCGTTTACCTTATTGCTGTAAACGCTAGCATACTTAAAGATGCTGGTATACCTATAGAAGCTGGTATATTAGCAACAGTATTCTCATCCCTAGTTGGTTGCTTATTAGTTGCATTCGTCAGCAATGCACCATTAATAATAGTTCCTGGTATGGGAATAAACGCACTATTTACTTATACAGTTGTAGGAAAACTTGGTCTTAACTATAAAGAGGCTTTAGCAGCTGTATTTGTAGCTGGTATATTATTTATAATAATTGCCTTTTCAAAATTATCAAAAATACTTGCTGACAGTATTCCTCATGGTCTTAAAGAAGCCATTACTGTAGGAATAGGAATATTTATAGCTTTTATAGGATTCCAAAAAGCAGGTTTAGTTGTATCACATCCAACTAACTTTGTTACATTAGGTCATTTATCTGATAAGGCTGTGCTTATAACTTTATTAAATCTTGTTATAACATTATTCTTATTTGTTAAAAATGTACCTGCAAACTTTTTAATAAGTATAATTTTAGGAACAACTATTTCTGGCATGTTTGGATTAATTGATTTTTCAACATTCCACTATACTGCAATTCAATTTAGTGATTATAAAGATGTCTTTATGTCATTAAGTTTTGGAAAAATTGCAACAGTACCATTTTGGACTGCAACATTTTCATTAGCACTTGTATTAGTGTTTGAAAACTTAGGTCTTTTACATGGGCAAGTACTTGGAATGCTTAAATCCGAGAAAAAATTTGCTCCAGCTTTTAGAGCAATATCAATTACTACCCTTTTCTGCGGGATATTTGGTACTAGCCCAAGTGTTTCAACAGTTGAAGGAGCAGCAGGAATAACAGCTGGTGGAAAGACTGGTTTAACATCAGTTGTAACTGGATTATTATTTTTATTAGCATTATTATTTATGCCATTTATAAAATTAATACCAAATAGTGCAATAGCACCAATATTAATAATTATAGGGTCACTTATGATTTCAAATGTATTAAATATATCTTTTGATGATTATACAGAGTGTTTCCCTGCATTTTTAGTAATAGTTATGATACCGCTTACCTATAGCATAGTTGATGGTATAGCATTTGGTTTTGTAGCTTATCCAATAATAAAATTATTCACTAAAAAATATAAAGATGTTTCTATCGCAATGTATGTTGTTTCAGCTATATTCCTATTGAACTTCTTACTACATTCAGTATAATATACATATATAAACCCCTAGCAAATTAATATATTACTTTGCTAGGGGTTTACTTTTTAATTTTGTACAATTATTGCTTTATGTTTTTCTTTAAAAAATTCATTAAGCTTTTCTAATGATGAAATCAATACTTTTTCTTCAGTTTTCGAAAGTCCTGTTGCTGTTTCTCTAACCATATCACTATGAAATTTTTTATGAAATTCATAAAGTAACTTACCTTTTTCAGTTAAGTTTATTTTTACTACTCTTCTATCTTCTTTTGATCTTACTCTTTCCACATAACCTTTTTTTACAAGATTATTTATTGCGATAGTTAAAGTTCCTACAGTTATCTCTAAAGTCTTAGCTACTTCACCCATGCTTTTAGCTTCATTAATACCTATTGCTTCTATAGTATGTACTTCCGTTATTGATACATCACTAAATTGTCCATTTTTTAAAACTCTCTGTTCAATAACTAATATATCATTAAATATATCCACTAATAACTCATTTATCACAGAATGTGCTTTTGACTCCATTTAATTCACCTCTAAATTAATTTCAACATAAAATATAATTATATAATATTATTTTATATATAAGTAATAAAAATTTTATTTATTTCTTATTTTTTTACTTATTTTAATTCTTTATTCATTTAAGTTAAACAAATAAAGAGCCACTATTAATTTAGCAACTCAATTTACAGCTTATATAAATTTATAAATTTATTATTCTCTTTATTTTTACACTCTTCACAAACACCTTTCATAACTAATTGATGTTCTGTTAGCATAAATCCTGTTTGATTTTGTACTAATTCTGTTATAGCTCTCATAGGGCACGGTATTTCTACCTCTTTTTTGCACAAATTACATTTTAACATATGTTTATGTTCATTCTTTTTTATAACATATGAAAACTTTCCATCTCCTAAATTTATCTTGTCTATTAAATTCTTTTCTTCAAATATTTCTATAGTTCTATATACAGTTGAAAGATTTAATCTCATGCCTTTTTTCTTACACTCTTCATATATATAATCGGCATTTATACTATTATTAGTTTTTTTTAATATATTATATATTACAACTCTACCTTTTGTTATTTTAATATTTTTATCTTTAAGAAACTTCTCAATTTCCATAATTATCGCTTACTCCTTACATATGAAAATCGCTTTTATTAAATTATACCATAGTGAATATCTTATGAAAACATCTACTTAAATTTGAATAAATAAATCTAACCTCCACATAAATAGAATACTCTATTTAAATTTATTTCATATTTTTCTTTATTTTATATAAATTTTATTGTATATTATTTATATAGAATATACTAATTAATTATATAGAGTACTATATTAAAAGGAGATAAATATAATGAATTGTATAATAGCTCAATCTGGTGGTCCTACTTCTGTGATAAATTCTAGTGTTGTAGGTTTAATTGAAGCCAATCTAAAACATAATTTTTTTGATAACGTATATGCAGGTTTAAACGGTATAGAGGGTATATTAAATGAGAATATAATCAATTTATCAAAATTAACTAATGAAGAACTTAATTTATTTAAACATACACCTTCTTCTGGTCTTGGTTCTTGTCGTTATAAATTAAAGGATTTTTCCAAAGATGATTTAGAATATAAAGCTTTAATAAAAATTTTAAATAAGCTTGATATAAAAGCTTTCTTTTACATAGGTGGTAATGACTCAATGGACACTACTGCAAAACTTAACGAGTACGCTAAAAATAATAATGTTAACATAAAATTTATTGGTATTCCAAAAACTATTGACAATGATTTAGTATATACTGATCACACACCTGGTTTTGGAAGTGCTGCAAAATTTATAGCAACTTGCACTTTAGAAACTTATTTAGATTCTACTGTTTATACTAATAATGGTATATTTATATTAGAAACCATGGGTAGAGATACTGGCTGGTTAGCAGCAAGTGCTTCTCTTGCTTGTTTAAATGGAAAAAATGTTGTTGATTTTATATATTTGCCTGAAACTACATTTAATGAAGAAAAATTTTTAAATGATGTCAAACTAAAATTTAATGAGCAAAATCATGTGTTCATTGTTGTTTCTGAGGGAGTAAAAAATAAAAATGGTGAATTCTTAGGACAATCTTCAGCTTCTAAACAACATGATAAATTTGGACATACTCAACTTGGTGGAGTAGCTTCATATTTAAAAGATATAATTATAGAAAGTAATATTACTAATAGAGTAAAAATATTAGAACTTGGTGTATTACAAAGATGTGCACTACATTGTTCTTCTAAAATAGATTTAGAAGAAGCATCTATGGTTGGTAAAGCTGCTCTTAAATATGCAATGGATGGTTTAACTGGTTGTATGGTTGCTATAAAAAGAGCTAACAAATCTCCGTATAAATCTAGCACTTTTTTGGTAGAGGCTAATAAAATAGCTAATAAAATTAAACATTTTCCTACTTCATGGATAAACAATGAAGGAAATTATATTACTCAAGAAGCTATTAACTATTTAAAACCCTTGATATGTGATTCTCCTGAATTAAATTTTCAAAATAGCTTACCCAAATATATAGCTTACGGAAGATAATTTTAACTACATCCTTTACATATAATAAAAATATTATATGTAAAGGATGTAGTTTATTTAATATTTTTTTAATTTACTAATTTATATTTAAAATTTATTTATTATTCTCAAACTATTTAATATATTCATTATTAAATACTCTATAATTAAACATAGGGGTGATTTAATATGTTTAAAATTTTTAAAAAGTTTTTAAATAACTCTATTTTAAAAAATAAAGTAAAATCTTCATGTGTTAACACTACTGTTATTCCAAAGGATTTTAATATTAAATTTGAATTCGATGTTAAACTTGCCGGAATAGAATATTGTAATCCAAATATAAAAGAATTAAACATAGATAAAGATGTAGACCTTATATTTGAACATAAAAATAAATATGATGTTAACGCTATTAAAGTAATGCAGAATAATATTAAGTTAGGCTATATTTCTAGAAATAGTACTTTACAAGGCTTAATACACAGATTTTATAATAATAAGTCTTTGGTAGTCGCTACTTTACAAAAAATTAATCCTAAAAATATTATAATAGATATAAAACTATATGATTCTATTAAAACTAAGTATATTTCTAATGAATTTGAATTAACTAATATTGAAAAATCTTATAAAAAACATTGGGATTATGTTAAATACAATGAAATACTAGATATACAACATGATGATAATAAATATATTGTCATAAATAGACTTGGTGAACCTTTAGGAATATTAGATAAAAACCTAACTAAAAACTTTGAAGATTATAAAGATGTATTTTGCCATACTGATTATATAAATTATAAATATGATGATTGTGGTAATCAAATAATTAGTTCTGCTAATTTAGTTATAATGCACATAGAATGATTAAAAATACTTAATTCGCAATAAACAATTTTGGAATGTAGTTAAATTTGTGTAAAAGCAAATCTAACTACATCCCTTTATTTCACTATAGCCTAAACTTTTATCTATATATTCTTTTAACAATTTCTAGTACATTCAAAAATTCTTCAATTTCTTCAACTGAATTATATAAACCTAAACTAGCTCTAACCATTCCTGGTTTTTTAATACTAAAATCTTTTAAGAAGCTTTTTTCATATTCATCACTTACACCTAATAAACGTTTGACATAAGGATGCGCACAAAAACAACCACTTCTTACTGCTATTCCACCATAATAATCTAAAAGTTGAGACACTTTATCATAATTAATACCATTAATATTAAAGGTTCCTATAGCTACTTTATTTTTGAAATCATTATCCGAATAAACTGTAATATTAGGTATACTTTTTAAACCCATAATTAGAGCTTTGGTTAAAACTTCTTCATGCCATTCTATATAATCAAAACCTATTTTTTTAAGTTGATTTAAAGCCGCAACAAGTCCTATTATTCCTAAAATATTAGGTGTTCCTCCTTGTTCTCTTTCAGGGTAATCATTCCAAATTACATCTCTATCTCCTACATAAAATACCGTTCCTCCGCCTTTCATAAAAGGGTCTTTTTTATTAAAAATTCCTTTTTTGCAAATAATAACTCCTATTCCAAAAGGAGCATAAACTTTATGCGCTGAAAAAACTAAAAAATCTACTATCCCCTCCATTTCAATCCTTCTATGAGGTGCTAATTGAGCTGCATCCATAACTAATAATGCTCCATTTTGATGGGCTATATTACTTATTTTTTTCATATCATTAACATATCCAGTAACATTAGCTGCTCCAGTTACTGCTACTAGTTTTATCTTATTCTTATATCTAATAAACATCTCTTCAAACTCATTTATATTCAATCTTCCCTCTTGATTCACTTCTATATATTTTATAATTGAAGATTTAAATCTCCAAGGTAAGTCATTTGAATGATGTTCCATTCTTGTAGTAAGAATTATATCATTACTATTAAATACTAATTTATTAGCTAATAAATTCATACCTTCTGTTGTATTTTTAACATAAATCACATCATAGTTATTTTTTGTTGTTATATTAAAAAATTCTAAGATTTTAATTTTACTATCTTCAAACATTTTAGTTGTAACTTGAGATTTATATCCAGCCCCTCTTCCAACTGACCCATAATAAGTTAAAAACTTTTGTATAGTATTAACAGAGGCCTTTAATGCAGGCGTTGTTGCTGCATTATCAAAATTTATAAGTTTTCTAATCGTCCCATTTACATTAAACTTTTCGTCTATGCCTACAAATAATTCTCTAATATCAATATTTTCTCTTTTGTTCATTGTGCACCCCTCCGCTTTATTATATTCTTCCATTTCATTAATTGATACTTTGTACTCTACATTAAGATTTACTGAAATATAAAATGCTTTTGTTTCATATATTTAAATGTAAATTACATTATATTTGGAGGTTTATATGAATTTTAATAATGAAGAAAAGAACGATATTTCTTTTGAACCATTCGATTTTGCCTTAAAAGAAAACATAAATGATTTTTTACCTGAATATAATCAATTTTTTCTTCCTGTTACTATTAACGAAAATACAAATATGAATTTTTTAAAACCACTTCCTATGCTTGATAATTTTTTTGCTCCACCTTTAGGTGCTATGACACAATTAGATACTAATCTAATTGATAACAAAACTACTAATGAAAAATCTCAAATTATTTTTGAATATATGCAAAAAAATAATCCTACGTTATTAAAAAATTTAGAATTTTACGGTGTGCCAAACAATATAATTAATTTTATATTAAAAGAAATTATAAACATAACTTTAACTTATAAATAAAATCTTAAACCGAAAGAAGGTGTTTTTTTGTTTTCTAATATGTTTAACTATAATAACTCATTACCTAAAATTAAAGCTAAGGTAAGGTTTTTTCATGCTTCTCCATTAGCTCCAAATGTTGATATTTACGCAGATGAATATTTGATAGCCAAAAATATAAGCTTTAAGCAAGCTAGCAAATATATAGAAATCCCTGCAGACGATTATGATTTTAAAGTTTTTATTACAGGTCAAAAGCAAAAACCAATATTGAAAAAAGAAATTGATATTTCACCAAATGGTATTTTCACAATATCAGCAGTTAATTTACCTAATAATTTAGATTTAAGAAGAATAACAGATGCTAGTACTTTTTCTCAAACCTCAAATCTTTCATTTTTAAGATTTATACATTATTCACCGACAGCACCATTGCTTGATTTATCAATTTTAGATGGCAAAAAATTATTTAAGTTTGTTGAATATAAAGAAGGTACTGGGTATTTCCCGTTTTCTCCTGGAATTTATAATTTTAAAATATCTAGTTCTGAAAATGATTCTATAAACTTAATAGTACCTGAAATTAAATTAGAGCAAAATAAATTTTATACCTTATATTCTTTAGGATTAATTAATGAAAAACCTGAATTTCAAACACATTTATTAGAGGATGGATTTTAAGCTATTTTTAATATTTATAATTTTTTAACATATTGTATTGGGATTTATCACTTGTTGAATAGTGATAAATCCCTTTTCTTCTGCAATACATATAAATTGATAGTAATAATTTATAATAGTATAATAAAATATGAATTTATAACAAAGGAGATTAAAGATGATTGTATTAAGCTGTAAGAATATTGAAAAAAGCTTTGGTATAGATGTGATTTTGAAAAATGTAAGTTTCAATATAAATGATGGTGATAAAATAGGTCTAATTGGTGCAAACGGTGAAGGTAAATCTACTTTATTTAAAATCTTAACAAAAGAATTAAGTTTTGATAATGGTGAACTTTTTATAGATAAATCTAAAACTATCGGCTATCTTACTCAACATAGTTCTTTGGAAAGTAATAAAACTATTTATTCAGAAATGTTAGAAGTTTTTCATGATCTTGTAAGTCTTGAAGAAAAACTACATGACTTAGAAATAAAATTAGCAGAACCTTATGATCCTTCTAAGGAAGAATATCATCAAAAATTAATAAATAATTATACTTTAAGTCAAGAACTTTATGAAAACAGAGGTGGTTATACTTTTAAAGGTGAAATTTCTAGAGTTCTTAAAGGATTAGGTTTTGAAGAAAAAGATTTTGATAAAGAGATACGTTATTTAAGCGGTGGACAAAAAACAAGGATTTCTTTATGTAAACTTTTATTAATAAAACCTGACTTATTATTATTAGATGAACCTACCAACCATTTAGATTTAGAGGCTATTGAATGGTTAGAAGAATATTTAAAATCTTATAAAGGTACTTTTCTTGTAATATCCCATGACAGATTTTTTCTTGATAGTGTAACTAATAAAACTTTTGAACTTATAAATGGTCATATTAATTGCTATAATGCTAGTTACACAAAATTTTTAGAACTTCGTGAAAAAGATTATGAAGCTAAACTTAAAGCTTATAACCTTCAACAAGCTGAAATTAAAAGACAAGAGGAAATAATAGAAAAATTTCGTTCTTTCAATAGAGAAAAAAGTGTTCGAGCTGCTGAAAGTAGAGAAAAAGCTCTTGCTAAAATAGAAAGATTAGATACTCCAGATAAAATAAAAGATGCCTCTAGAATTTCTTTTGAAGCATCTATCAAAAGTGGAAATGATGTCTTATTTGCTGAAAACTTATCAAAAAGCTATGGAGATAAAAAATTATTTTCTAACGTTAATTTAGATATTAAGCGTGGTAATAAAATAGCTTTAATTGGAGAAAATGGACGTGGTAAAACAACTTTATTTAAAATAATATTAGATAAAGTTAATCCTGATACTGGTAGTGTATCACTTGGAAAAAATGTTTTTTTAGAATATTATGATCAAGAACAATCCGATTTACATAATGAAAAAACAATAATAGATGAAATTTGGGATCAATTTCCTAAACTAACGACTACTGAAATTAGAAATTATTTAGCTTCTTTTTTATTTACTGGGGATGATGTTTTTAAACTTATTGAAAAATTAAGTGGAGGTGAAAAATGCAGAATTAACTTACTTAAGTTAATGTTATCTGAAGGAAATTTATTGCTTTTAGATGAGCCTACTAACCACTTAGATATTATGTCTCGTGAAGCCCTTGAAAAAGCTATATTAAGCTATAATGGAACACTTATAGTAATATCTCACGATAGATATTTCTTAAATAAAGTAATACATACTATATATGAACTAGAGGAAGATGGAATAAAACAATATCTAGGAAATTATAGCTATTATATGGAAAAAAAGAAAAATCCTAATAGATACCAAGGTTTAGATGAAGAGAACTTAGGTAAAACTAAAACTCAAATAAAAGAAGATAGAAGAAAAAAGAAAGAAGCTGAAAAACAAGCTAAAGCTAATTCTTTAAAATTGAAAAATATCGAAAAAGAAATTGCTATAAAAGAAGAAGAATTATGTAAACTTCAAGAAAGTTTATGTTTAGAAGAAATTTATTCAAATCCTAAAGAAGCAGAAAGAGTTAATAAAGAAATTTCTAATACTGAAGAAACTATATCTTCTTTATATTCTAAATGGGAAGAACTACTTGAAGAAAATAATTAAAATTTTTATATATTTTAAAAGGGTTAAATGTAATTTACATTTAACCCTTTTGCGTATTAATTATTTCCTACACTTTAATCTATTTAATACTATTATTTTATGATCTTTATTTTTTCTATCTATTGTAAAATCAGCACCTGGAATATATTTTGGTGGATGGAATGAATTTGGTATTACTTCCACAATTTTATAAACTCCATGCTCTAAGCAGTCGAATTCAACCATTCCTTTTTTATTTGTATATTTACTACTTATTAGTTCTGGCTTACAACCATCAGTTTTATATAAATTAAACTTAACACCACTTATTCCTTCACCTTTAACTGTTTCAAGTAATGCATAAGCTTTAACCGATCCTTTTTTATACTCTGATCTTGGAACTGCATAAACTGATGTTTCCACACATTGTTCTTTACAATTAATTGTAAAATCATCACTTGGATTAAAAATTATATTAGAAAAATAACACATGTCTAGATTAACATGTATTCTATAATCACCCTCTGGTAAGTTCTTAAATCTAACTTTACCACAAGGATCAGTTTTTCCTTTAGCTATCTCTTTTGATGAATTTTTATTACAGCTAAATAGTTTTACTTCTATACATTCTAATGGTGTTTTACATCCACACTTATCTGTTAAAACTTCAATTATAGCTTCGCCTCTGATTTTTTTAATATTTTTTATTTTATTTATTATTTTTACTTCAGCTTTTTTATTACATTTGTCAATTTTAACTTCATTCCAAGGCATATATTTAGGTTTATCAAACATACACTTATCAACTATTTCTATAACTCTATAATATCCATTTTCTAAACAATCAAAAATAACTATTCCATTACAATCAGATATTTTTGATGAAACAAGTTCCGGAGTAACTCCCTCTATATTATATAAATTTATTCTAGCTCCAGATAATGGTTTTAATCCATTACAGTCTAGCATTTTACAAACCTTTATTATACCCTTTTCCTCTTCACATTCACACTTAAAAAACTCCTTTTTATTACAACATTTTTTATCACATTTATTTGGTTTATGTGGTTTACAACATGGTTTTTTGCATGGTTCACAACATGGATCATGACATGGGTCGCAACACGGTTCACAACATGGATCATAGCATGGTTCGCAACACGGTTCACAACATGGATCATGACATGGGTCGCAACACGGCTCACAACATGGATCATAGCATGGATCATAGCATGGTTCACAACACGGTTCACAACATGGATCATAGCATGGTTCGCAACACGGTTCACAACATGGATCATAGCATGGTTCGCAACACGGTTCACAACA
>JANZXU010004339.1:0-18618 GCA_027576215.1 Amissidens hainesi | reverse complement strand
TATAAGCTCATATATGAGAAGTGGTTTAATCCTTTTAAAATGATGAATAGCTCTTTTTAAATCAACGTTATACTTATTATTAAATATATCTCTAAAACTCATTAGAATGAATTTTAAGGCACTTTTATCACTCAATCAATAAAATATACCTCTTAAAATGAAAGTCTATTAGAATTGAATTTAAATGCAAGTAAATGCACCCGAAGGGTGGGGCGTTAAACGTCTTTTAGCTTTCAAAACCTTAAGCGTAAGTACTGAGAGAAAATTTATATAATTTTTGCTCCTTATTAGCAACTTTAATATAAAAATTATTAAAGTACATACGATACTTATGATAAAAATATAAAGCTATAGTAAAGGGGAAAAGAACAGTTACTATGAAATTTGAAAGATTATGTACTAAATGTAAACTATTTAAAACAAACCTAATTAAGAATTGTTCACAATATGAAGTAACTATACCTGATATAGAAATAGCTAAGGAGTGTCCTTACTTTAAATTAAAAGCTAAGAGAAAGAGATGCAATAAATGTAAATATATGATTTATGGTAAAATCTCTAAAAACAAATCCTTTTATAAATGTTCTAAGTTAAATATACATATAAATTATTTAACGCTTAGACATTGTAACTTATTTAAAAATAAGACAGAGTTGTTTAAGCCTAAAGCTTAAAGTTATTACACTGATTATATCTTCTTAAACAAATAGAATTTATAAATACAGAACACTTCATAAGACAGCTCTAAAAGCTGTCAGATTGCATTTAAATGAGCATAAGATAGAATGACCTTCAAGATCATTTAAAGTAAATAAATAGTACTAACTAGGTTAGACTAAGTGTGCTAATCTGCTATTATATATAATAATAGCAGGAGGAAGTGATTAAAGTGATTGATTATAAAAGCATTAAATATTTTCAATTGATGAATAAAGATTCAATAATTTTAGAATTTAAAGTTTCAAATAGTTTGATAAATCCTATAGAAATAACTAATGTTTATATAAGAGATTTATTTACAAATGAGTTGGAGACTTGGATCAGTAATAGAGTTATCCCTGCAAACAGAGAGCATACAGAAAGCGTTCTTGATACTGTAAATCTTAAGAACCCAAGACCAATTGATATATTAAAGATAAATCATGCTTGTTCTTTAAACGATACCTTATGGATTAAAGAGATTAATGAACAAAATATAAATAGAAAAGATTTAAACTGGTATGATGTTAACTTATATGCTGGATTTAAAGAGACATTAGGATTAGTAGCTTTCTTTGGAAATACAAGCTCACTAGGAGGTAATTTGAAAACTCCAGAGTTAACTACCAATGGTATGTTAGGAAAGGCTTGGAGAATAATAGATAAACAAATAAAACTATATAAGAAGGGCACATCTGGTGGGTGTAATACTGGAAATGAACCTTATTCTGAATTACTTGCTAGTACAATTTTATCATTTACTGATATAGAATATATACCATACAAAATTGACACGTGGGAAGGTGTTTTATGTTCTGTATGTGATTTGTATACAACAGAACAAATTGGTTTTATTCCAATGAAGGATATATTAGCTTTAGAATTTGGCATGACAACTAAATGGACATATGCAAAAGTGTTAGACGTTTGTAAAAAGCATAATGTTGATGAAGAATTTAAAAAGATGTTATTTTTAGATTATCTTATAATTAATCAAGATAGGCATTTTGGCAATTTTGGATTTACAATCAACAATGATACAAGAAAAATTATAGGATTTATGCCGCTGTTTGATCACGGTTACAGTTTGGGTAACTTTATGTTAAGTGAATCTGAAATAGAAGAAAAGCTAATAGAACGAGGTACATTTCCTAATGCTAGATTACTAGACCAAGGCTTGGATTTATATAAAGAAAAATTTGCTAAAAAAATAATAAAAGATATTTTAACTCATTTGAATAAATTAGATGATTTAAATATTCCTGAAGAACGAATTAATTTAGCAAAAAGTATAATAAAAAAAACTATTAGTTTCGTACAATAGCAGTATTTAATTATACGTCATTAAATGAAATAAATATACTTATATCATACAGAATTAAAAACAAAGGGAGCTGATATTAATTCAGCTCCAATCTTATTATATAAACATCTGTTGTAGTAATCCCTTTTTCTATTGTCTAAAATTTTCTATACTCATATATGAGACAATAGCAATTTATTAATTATTCATTAAATCTAAATTTTATAGTCTTATTAATAAGTTCAACATCCTCTGAATAAGTACTACCTTCGTTTCTAAAATATTCATTATTATTGTTGTTATAAGAATAAGATAAAAAGTTAAAACTTCCATTAATATAATATTTTCTATCACAAATAACCAATTTTTCATGAGTTTGTCCATGCTCTACTTTAAATAAATCTCCATAACATTTTGCAATATCTTTTAATTTGTAAGCTATATCATTTGTGTTTTTATCTCTGTAGTTATTATTCATGTCTCCTTCACTACTTATACCATAAATTATTCTTACTTTAACACCTCTTGAAAGTAAGTCTTTTAATTTTATTAAAAATTCATTATTTATAATATAACTATTCATCCAAGGGCTTATAATATACAAACTTTCTTTAGCATTTTCTAAGTAATAAAGGAATTTTTCGCAAATTTCTTTATTCATTATATATCTAGTTGAACTACTTTTATATAATTTTTGATCTACCATATCTTCTATGATGTTTTTTAAATTACTTAACATAACTTTAGTATCTTCATTCTTTTCAACTGATAACTCTTTATCATAATTATTTAAAACATCCGTAAATAAAGATATGTCATATGGTTGATTTAATTCAAATTTTCTTTCAACTATTAATGGAATATTGTTAAAAAAACTTTTAATACTTTCAGCTTGTTTTATATAAGGTTCAATTTCGTAATTTTTAGTCATTATTTCTAAATCATCAATATTTTTTTGAAATTGTTTTTCAAGATTGTCTGCTGCAACATTAAATGCATTAACAGTATCATCCCAATGTGTATTTATTACAGAGCTAAATTTATTTAATATATCTTGTTTTTCATATTCTGAAATCATTTTTTTAGCAATGTCCTTTTTCCATCCACCACCGAAGAATGAAAATACAGCTAATCCTACTAAACTAGCTAATACTATTCCTAAAACTATAGGACCTCCAAGTGCAGCCACTCCTGCAGCAGCTCCAGCTGTTCCACCAGCTACAGAAATCCCTACAGCAGAAAGAATACTTACGCCTTTCGCTACTAATATGTATGCACCTAAATTTCCTAAAGTAGATGCCCATATAGCTAAGCCTCCTAATGTTGCTAAACCAGCTAATCCACTAGCAAAAATCCTTTTAGTATCAAAAGGAATATCTAGCATTGGTAATTCTATTGATGAATCATTATCTTTAATTAAATTATCAAATTTTGAAAGGTAGTCTTCAATTACCTTATTAAATTCTTTTGATTTATCTTTAAGCACCTTTTGTAATCTAGCTTGTAGTTTACTACTTACATATCCTGAAAGAAGCTCTAAATCTTCTTTTTTCTTTTTATATCCTTTTTCATCTATTATCGAAATTATACTATCTACTGTGATTAATTGGTTATACTCTAGATTAAAATCATTTTTTGATTTTAACTTTAAATCTTTTGTAGCTCTTAAAACATCATTTCTTAACTTTGCATACTCTTGTTTTCTTTCAGGTTCATTTTTTTTTAAAATTTCTAATTGTTTTTTATAAATTTCGCGCTGATTAATTACATCTTTATAATGTTCTAAATCTTTTTCTAATCTCTCTTTATTATTTTTAATATTAGATTTTATTATATTAATTACTTTATCTTGAAGTAATTTTGGATACTTTTCCATGAAAGATATTAAGGTTTCTTCAAAAGATTCCTTTAGCCTTGGAATATCTATAGTATAAGAAAAAAATCTTTTTCTTAATATATCATTAGTATATTTCATGTTAGAAACTTCACTTCTATTTTCCCAAATTTCTTCAGGAATTTGTTTAAATAATCTTTCAGAACCCTTATCTAATATTGTATTTAGTTCATCCTTATTTCCTCTATTAATAGTGTGTGCCTGTGAAGCCACAATAAATAAGTTACTTAAAGGCTCTATATTAGTTTTTTCACTTTCTATTATTGGTAAAATATTTATAGCAGATTTTAAAAATTCTAAATCTGTTCCTCTTAAAAAGCCATTTGCTGGTGACATATATATTATCATATCAGCTGTAGCAGTAGCTTTTTGAGTTAGCGTATTATCATTTTCTCTATCTCCTGTACCAAATCCAGGTAAATCTATCAAATCACATATCTCTAATATTGGACTATTAACAAAAACTATAGCAGAACCTATTTCATCATTCAGCTCTCCTTGTCTTACTCCATATTTTTCTAGCAGACTTATATCTCCACTTTCTATAAGATATTGATTATGATAAGATTCATTGCAAATATTTCTTTCATTAAATTCGTTATTTTTATCCAATGCTATTTTATAAAAATATATTTCTTCATTCATAAAGTTAGGTCTATCTTTTACATGTTTTATATGAACATTTATAGCAGTAGTTGGTGTCCATGAAGTTGGCATTTTATCTTTTCCTAATAATGAATTAATCATTGTACTTTTACCAGCATCAGATAATCCTATTATTGTTACTTTAGGTTTTACAATTAAAGATTTAACTTCATTATCTAATTTTAAAATCATATTTTCATAATCATCTTTTAATGCTTTTGGAAAAGAATACTTTTCAATATACGATACTATTGTTTTTTTTATGAAATTTAATTGCTCCCAAGTATTATCAACTTTAATTTCTTTAGAAACTTCTTTTTCATATTTCATTAGTTCATCTATAGAAATTCCTGTTTCATTAGAAAGTTTAACAAAAAAATCAACAGTAATTTTTCTGCTATCATTTTCTAATGTAATTATATTTTCTACTGTTTCATTTGTTAAATTTGCTAATTCTTCTTGTGAGATTTTCAATTCACATTCTCTAAATTCTTTTAAATTCAATTTTTTCCCTCCATTTATTACAAAATACTTAATTTACATATATTATTTTCGTTATCCTTCTGTAAATATTAACCTATATTTGGTCATTTTTATATTAAGTTTCAATTAAGGTTAAAATTGGTTGTCATTCTCAACTATTTAATTTATAGAAATACTTTTTCTTTAAATGTAAATGACTTTGCAGTTTATCGTAGTAACATAAAAAAAGAATATATCGTTTTTATGATATATTCTTTGGAATTACTAGTTTTAGCAGTGTAGTATGCCTTGGTTGTATTTCTTCCTTCTTTAAATTTTATCTACTAGTTCAACATCATTATTAATTTTTATTCTAGTCTTCTATTAATAAATGTTTATTTGTAGTTATTTTAATACTTTCATTTCCATCCTCGTTAGTTATAAAAACATCTTTCCCTTTCTTAACTAACTTATTTAATCCTCTACTTTGCTTGTGTAAATAAGTATGGTGGTATGAACAAACAACTAATGCATTATCTGCTGTATCAACTTCTGTATCTGTTCCCTCACTAGCATCTAAACTTGCACTTAACTCTCTTATATGGTGAACTTCTACATAAGAAATATCCGTACCTTTAGAGTTGGTACTTATAATAAGTGGTATCTCAACATTGTCTCCACCACATAACTGACACTTGTAATCATAAAACTCTTTCATTGCTTTAACTAACTTAGGATTACGTACCCAACCATCAACTACTGTTGTAGACTTCTTAGGTTCTGACTTTATCTTTTCTAATTTACGTAAAGAAGGATGTAAAGATTTCTTATGCAAAGCATATATGTTCTTATATATCTTTTTGTATCTATCTGATTTAGGAGATAGACATATTAATCCTAAATACACAATATCTATCCTATATATTCCTTTTTCTATTGTTTCCTTTAGATTGTAAATCTCTACATCTATTCCAAATTTGTTGAAATCTGAAAGCGAACCCGTTAACATAATATTATGTGAAAACATAGTAAGAAATATATCAAAACATAATTCAGTCTCTTTACAGCGTTCATAAAATACATCTGCTAGAGGTGTTGCTAGGTTTAGCTCTAAAACCCTAGTGTGCTTATTCATATTAAGATTGGCTAACTTCAATAAGTCCTTTTTTATTCTCTTAATGTCTGCTGGGTAAGACCTTCTTGCAAATTTAAAAAATTTACTTAGACACTCAAGATAAGCACGGTCTCCAAAAATATCCTTGTATCTTAAACTTGTTTCCTTTAAAGGCAACTCCCCTTGCATAGATTCCTTATGTATATTTTTCGCAACAAACTTAGTCAATAAACCTTCCTCTCTAAGTATAGCTTCTAGAATATCCTTTTTGCCTTCCATGTACTTAGCACCATCTTCTGTTTCATAGTAAACGTTGAATCCTAGGTGTAGAAGTAATACGATTGTCTCTACCCTTGATATGTGTACCAATTCCTCAGCAAGTTCATATATCTGTGAATTTTTACCCAAGAATACAGTCATACTATCATCAGCGTATTCCTTTTTTATTAACTCTTGAAGCTCTTTAAGAATGTTCTTACCCACCATTTTATCTTCCATATTGCTGTCCTTAACCATTGTTTCTACTTTAGTCACCACATGTTTAGTATTAAAACTAAACTGGCCTGCAGGAGCATATAACTTACAAATTCCTCTCATACTTTCTGCATTATACGGCTCACCATATCTAGGTTCAATCCTACCATTAGCATTTCTTCTATCAAAATTACAGGCGTGTATAAATTCTGTCATATGTAAACCAATAGAATGCGCCATTTCATTAATTTCAACATATTTATCTTTAGTGGATGGTAAAAATACAGTATCATTAAAGGCAAAACTATTAAGTTTCTCCCTACCTCGTGTAAGAACAGGATACTTGACACCATACGGTGTTATATATAGTCTATGCTTCTTTTTCAATCCACTGTTAGCTTTTACTATTTGATAACCAAATGATTCTAAATACTTATTCATATCTTCTTCATCTTCAAACATTTCTTTAATCATCAAATAAAAGGGGTCTTTAGAATACATACATAAATACTTGTCATCATAAACATATTTATGTATGTTATCCTCTACATATTCCTTAGTTCCTTCCTGTAAAGTATATTCTAATCCGAAACACTTTAAACAAATAATATCACTTGTACATCGATCTATCGCATTCTTTCTTATTTTGCTATAAAGTTCAGGACTCTCAGAATTTAAAGCACTAATACTTTCAATCTTACCGTCAGGAAACATACTACGCAAAGCTTTCGATATTTCTGGAACGTTAGTATAAAATCTATCGTAATCTTTGCAATAAAAACCCAGGGGGTTTATGTATTCAGTGAAACATTTAGATTCTTTCCTACAGCTCTTCATTATATTATCATACAACTTTTCGTTTAAATCCCATAGATGCCAAAGACTCGGAATATCCCCATTCGGATATAACTCTTCTAAGGCTTTTTTAATTTCTTCCCCTATCATATACTCGTTGTCCTCTCTTCTCATCCACAAACGTATTATTAATTTCATATCTGACTTATCACACTATACAGACTAGACTCATAACATATATTTATCTCAATAGCCTTAATTTCAAAACCTAAGGCTGACATAAAAACAGATCTATCTGTTTTATACTTCCTAAGCATTGTAACAAATAACTTATAAACATCTATATCTCTATCTAATTTTGCTACTGCATTTTTAAACTCAAGACTCATAGGTCAGTCCGCCATCGACTAGTGTAGGACTCCAACTAATAAAGTAAAAATACCTCAACATATAGTCTAAATCTATAAGAATAAAGACCCCAAAAAGACAACACACATATTTATAAAGGGAACGTTTCAGGTTACACCCCTATTCTTAATTTCTATTGTTCAAATTAATTTGATTTTATGAATTTAATATATTACTTACATGCTTTCTAGTAACATTTAATTTCTTTGCTATTTGAGTATTATTTAAACCTGTAGCCTTTAGTTTTAATACTTCATTTATTGTATTTTGCTTCTGTTGTTCTCTTTTAGTTAATCCTTTCTTATTTCTTCTTTTAGCTTTTTGTTTAGCCTTTTTATCATCAGCACATCTTCTATATTTCTCTTGTTCTGATATTATTGTTTTAAGATGCTTTTGTTCTTCTAAAGTTATATTTAGTCTTTCTATAAGAGTTTCATTCTTATACCAATATCCGCCATTGTTTCTCATTCCTTTTGAAATACGTTTAATTTTACCTAATCGTTTCTCTTGCTCATACTCAATAAACTTGTCTATCGCTTTAGAAACACATCTTAGAATAGCGTTTACTTCACTATTCTTTAAAGGTTCAATAAACTTATTATTTAATTCATGCACTTGCTCTTCAAGTACATTAGAATCTCTAGTAGTAACACCTAACCAATATGCAAAACAATGAAGAATCATGTTTCTGTACCCAGTAACATCATAATTTCTAAGCTTACAAAGAGTTAATATATCTTCTGTTCTAGCAATATGTAATGAATAGCTTGTAAAGAACTGTACTACCTTATTTTTAACTTGCTTGTTATCAATTGTTTCAACAGTTCTAAAAGCCGTAGGCTTCCACTTCAAATATTCTTTTCTTAAATCATACATAGAGTATGTTTTATCTTCATCAATAAGTACTATTTTACATTCAGCACCATTTCTTGAATTTATACTGCTTGCTAATCTCATAAGTCTTGATGCATCAGTTGCTTGTTTATCAGCACCTATACTTTTTAATTGTTTGTATAAATAATCTTCTAGCTCTTGCCATGTGCTTAATGCAGCACATGGCGCATGTTCTATTCGCCAATAAAGATGCACCCCTCTCCCACTGTTTATTACTAATGTGGGGTATGGAATTTTACCTTGATTCGCTAAATTCCACACTTCATAAACGACATCATTAAAGCTATATTCTCTATTATCTATATCTATGAACAATGCTCTTAATTGTCTTATATTGCTTACTAGTCTTTTCCCATTAAAGGTGGTATTTGGTGTTATAAATATATCTTCAAAGCTTTGATAATTTTTTATTGCTTCCCTAAGAGTAATTTTTTTAAAATTCTTCTTAGATTTTAATTCACCATCTGTAATGTGTGCTATTTGAACATACCCATCTAAATCTGATTTAAAGAGGTGGTTAAATAGAACATCTCCTTGATTCTCTTCAATTGGTCTAAATTGTCTTGCTACACTACTCATTGTCATTCCTCTTTTCTCCAGGGCAACAAGACTGTTTCTGTTATTGCAACTTATCATATTGCTATTGCATTATTTATATAAATTCACTATAATAACAATATAATAAAGCAAATAAGCAGACTAAATCCTTTGATTTAGAGTCTTGTTGTGATAAAAAGAAGCTTTCTATCTTTGACGGGAGAGAAGAGCTTCTTTTTGTTTTGCCCGTAATTTCTCTTATTTGTTTATATTCTTATTTTAATTATAATCTCATTTTTTTACAAGCTATGTTTCATTTTCCTGTCGAATATATCTTTAAATTCAAATTATGTATTTATTAAATCACTTAACAAGTATTTCTTTAGAAATACATTGCTTTAATTCTCATAAAATTGCCGTTTAACGCTTATTTCATTAAGTTATATATAAATATACCTCAATGAAATAAAATTAAATATACAAGCTTTTAAGGCATTTATAAGCTATATGACAATATATGTTATTTAAACCTTAAGTTTTTATTCAATCCATTCTTCAATTAATAACTTAATAGCTTTTTCTTTACTCATTTCAAACTCAATACATTTATTCTCAAACTCTTTATATAGCTCTTTATCAAGTCTTATCCCTTGTAAACTTATAGTTGATTTCTTTCTCTTACTACTAAATTCCCTTGCTTTGGTATTCTTTTCTAATATAGTATCAATATTTTTATCAGGTATTTTTTTTAGATACGCTTCTGCTTCTTCTCTAGTTTGAAAGCTTTTATATATTGAGTTGAATCCTAAAACCAGTTTGCTACATTCTCCCCATGTGTTTACAATTGTATCTTTAACACCTTTTCCGATTTTAATTGCATAATACTTTTTAGACTTTTTCTTAGCCATAATGCCACCTCCATTTTAGGTTTATTAATTATTTAATTGTTATTACTATCGATTTAGGTAAACTATAAATTTAATATTTAAGTAAACTTATATAAATTTATATAAGTTTACTAGTTATAATATAGTATTTATAAAGTATTATTGAGTTTACTTTAATGACCAATGATAGGGCATGAAACGTTAAGTTTACTTTTAAAAATGGCATGTAGGTACTCACAGAAATTATGTATACTTAAATTCATATATAGTCTTTAAATAAGTTTACTTTATAAATAAATAAGTTTACTAAAAATTAGACTTAATATCATAACTCTAACTTTTAGTAAACTTATACTCATCTTATATTAATTGTTATACAAAGCGTTCTCTAATATGTTTATCTTTGATTTTAATATGTTAAGCTCTTCTCTTGCTATTTGAGAATTGTTTAAAGCAAAGTCATTCAGTCTCCCTATTAAAAATGATTCAGCTGCATTGACATGATTTTTATCAGTATTAGTTACTATATTTATAAACTTTATTGCATCTTCATAAGTTAATGCATATGTAAAGTGATGTTTTGCTCCTTTTAAAATATTTTTATTTACTTTATTAAAACAAACATATTTTTTATATCTGTTTATTACATAACTAGGTGTTGTATTGCTTTCAGTAATAAAAGTATATATTCCATTTGCCGAGAAATATAATTTTTCATCTATCACTTCTGACCTAATATGCTTTGTTGCTTCTACGAATAAATTTTTACCATTTAAATTCATTAAATATACATCCCCTTTATACTTTATTGTAATATTTTTCTATATATTACTTTTTATTACATTATATCACAAAAAGCTACTAAAATCAATTATTGTAAACTCACTTAAACATAGAAAAATGCTTTATTTACAAGCATTTTATTACTATTGAATATTACATGTATTTATTATGAAAACAAGTTTGTTTTATTGATGTTGATTTCCAAATATTGTATAATTATTATATTATTTATATTTAGTTTATATTATTTGGAGGTTATTAAATGGTTTTAGAAAAACAACTAAATTGGGTAAAGAAAAATAAAAAAGTGCTAATTACAGGTGGAATTTGTTTAATATTAGGTTCAGCGATTGGGGGAAGTGGTTCAGTAGAATTAGAAGAACAAGTAACTAGTTATAAAACAAAGTATGAATCTGTTAAAAAAGAAAATGAATCATTAACTAAAGATATCAAGACTACATCTGATAAAGTTAATTTATTAGAAGATAAAGTTAAAAGTGCTGACGTCTGGTTCAATATGGATGAAGAAAAACAAAAAGCTGTTATTGAATCAGAAACGTCTGCATTATTAGCACAAAAAGAAGAAAATGAAAAAAAAGAAAGAGAGGCTAAAGAAGCCAATGCTAAAGCGGAATCAGAAGCTAAACAAGCAGCATTAGATGCAAAAAGCAAAACTCTTTCTAATGGTAAATACGAAGCAGGGACTGATTTTGAACCTGGAAAATATAATATTGTTGCTGTAAAAGGTGGAGGTAATGTTATGTGTCCTGCTGCTGGCTTAAACGCTATAATGGGTATTAAACAAGATGAAATGTTTGGCGACATGTATCAAAAAGAATATAAGAATATCACATTCAAAAAAGGTAATGTTCTAGATATAAGAGATGTAACAATTAAGTTAGTTCCAGTATCATAAATAAGCCTTATTTCATATTAAGGAGATAACTATGAAATATAAATTAGGAATTTTATTAATTTGTTTACTCTTAACAGGATTTTTAGCTTGTAGTAAATCTAATCCAAAAGCTTCAGAGACTGGCAATAAAGCAGATAATGTATCTAATAAAGAAGATAAACTTACTTTAGAAAAATTTGCAATTATGCATGAAGGTGTAGGCCTCAAGAAGGATAAAGAAGATAAATATAAAACATACAATAGAATATCTTTAAAAAATGAAGATGATACAACTTTAGTAGAATTATATGCTAAAGATAAAGTAGTACAATCTACAATAGAGCTTAAAGTTAAGAATGATAATTACAGTGCTTTTAAAGATTTAGCTAGTCTTTCTATACGTCAACTAACTCCAGACTTTTCAAATTATTCTGAGTGGTTAGATTATATTATAAATATAATCAATGCCAATGATAACAAAATGTACTTATGGGATAAAGATGGTGTAAAGATAATGGTATGTTCTTCAGCATATATTGATTTTTGTAAAGTTACATTTTCTATTACAAATTCATCAGATTATTATGAATTAGCTGGAGGCAATACTGATTTAACTAAAACTATTGAGTTAAACAAAGATGGTAAGCTAGATGGAACTGAATCTATTTCTACAGAGACTACTAATAATTCAAAAGTTCCTGAATTATTTACAAAATATTTTACAATGCTTGAAGATAAAGAATTCACAGATGGTTATACAAAAATAATGTCTGAAGGTGCTGATGTTGAATTAAAAGAAGCAAAACATGGTGATTTAGAATTTCTTGTTTTTGACAAGAAAGGTAGTAAAGACAAAATATCTGCTATTTATAAAACTCAGAATTCTAAAGACTTACCTTATCTTATAACATATTTTCATTATAATAAAAAAGGTGAGCTATCATCTGGTTCTATAATGTATACAGCTAAGGGTAAAATATATAACTATGGCTCAGATAAAGAAGTGAAAAGCTTGCAAGAATTAGCTGGGTTATTATTTGATTAGATAATTTTATTAATCCAACTTTAAGCACATAACATGCCGAATCTAGATATATATCTAGATTCGGTTCTTTTGTCATTAAACGCATAAAAACAATCTTTAATATATATAATCAATTAACTTATAAAATTTATAACAATATTACTTGATATTAATTATGTTATAATTGTAATAAATGGTATTACATAACAAAACGGGAGATGGTTATATGTCAAAAGTTATAGAGTTAAATGACTATAAGCAAAAGAAAGATAATGAAAAGACTATAGCTCCAGAAGAACCTATAAAAAGTAAATATGATTTAGCTCTTGAAGCTATGACACCTGAAGAGTTTGAAGAAATGCAAATATTTTTACTTAACAATTAAGAGGAGCTGATAAGTTATATGAACAATAAGGTAATTAATCTAAATGATTTCAGAAAGAATAAAGATAAAGAGCAACAGAAAGTAACAGATGAGTATTTAGAGCCAACTAAAAAGAAAGATAGATTTGATATCGCTATGGAAAAACTAACACCAGAAGAACATCTGGAACTACAAAAATTTTTGTTTGAACATTAATTTAAGAGGTGGTTGTATGAATAATAATATAATTAATCTAAATGATTTCAGAAAGAATAAAGATAAACAGAAACAGCAAGTAATAAATGAGTGTTTAGAACCTGTTAAGCATAAAGATAAGTATGGCATTGCAATGAGTAAATATGATATAGAGATGGAGTTACGAATTGAAGATTGGTTGATGAGAAATTAATAATTTAAACAAACAGGGTGATTTTGTTACCCTGTTTGTTTTTTGTTTGAAACAGTTTTTTAACTACCCCTTATATAAATCATCATTTTCCTGTGGTATATAAAAACAATATACCAAATCATATTCTAGCGTTACAAGTACTTATACTTTCTTTAACTGTTATAACCAAGACTTAAGCAGTTGCAACCACTACCTACTGCTTTTGTAACAAAATTTGATTTTGTATTTATAAAAAGCAGTTTAAAGTAATTAGAGAGAGCAAGTGTTGTTATATATCGATTTTTGAAACAAACAGCCATCAGCATAATAAACTGATGGCTTTGCTTTATGTAACTGTAAATAAATTTTAAATCATTATTTCTTTTATGCGTATGTCAATGAACCACTAATTGTAGAAGTGGCTACACTAGCCACCTTCTTAGCAACATATACTATAGCCTTTGCTATAAACTTAATAGCTTCTATTACTACTGTTGCAACAAACTTAACTCCAGCTTTAACAACCTTTATGATGTAACCTAAGATAACCTTAACCTTAGCCATTACACATTCTCCGCCTGCTGTCCATTCATTCATGATTTCATCAAATCTAGCTTCTCTCTTTAAGCATTTTTGGTATAGTTTATCAAAGTTCTCAATTCCTTGTTCCATGTAAAATTTAGCTGCTTTTGTACGTGCTTTAATACCTTCTCTTATTTCTTCTATAACATCACCTTTATCTGATGCTCCTGCTCTAGTTGCACCTTCAACCATTTCAACTACTTCTTCACATTGTTTAGTTATCTTTTCTTCTGCTTTTGCTTCTGCTCCTGATTGTCTAATACCATCAACGAATTTTTCTTTAACTGCTTTTTCCATTGGGTTTAATCCTCCTTTAAATGCTAAATCAAATTGTTCTTTTGTTAAGTTATCTGATACTAGGTAAAAGTTCTTTAATCCTAGCATCTTTACTGCAAGCTTTGCCTCTTCAACAAACTTGTCTTCACTTACATTAAGTGTGTGTTCTTTTTCAATTGTTGCTGCTTTGATTTCCATAACTACTATCTTCATGTGTAGTCCTCCTTTAGTACTATGCTCTTCAGCTTTATTTTGTTGTCCCTCATAAGGGGGTGGGCCGTGAAACGCTCACAAGGTCCCAAAAGTATATAAGTAGGTACTGAGAGAAAATATATATAATTTTTAATCTATATATAAATTTGTATTATTAAAGCAGAGTGATTTAATTTAAAAATCCCTCTGCTCTTTCTTATAAAAAACATAAAGCTATAGTGTTAAATTATATATTAAGATTTAGATGAATCTTCAGTAATGAAACTATTTAAATACTCTCTGACATACTTATCTAAATCTTTCTTAATAGTTTCACTCTTCTTCAATAAGTCTCGTTGCTCTTTAGTAATTTGAATGCTATAAACATAATTGTTTTTACGGGCTTTCATTTATATACCTCCAAATATACATTTATTTCCACTATTAATATTATAATACTTATTTATGCTTAAATTGTAAAGCTATAGTTTGCTATAGTCATATATAGTTTGCTATAGTCATATATAGTTTGCTATAGTCATATGATACTTAAACTAAAATAACAGTAAACTTGATTATTAATTAGTAAACCTTTATTTTAATTTGAGTTTACCTATAAACAATACTTATTTTATATTTATATTTTGACACTTATTTCTAATACCATTGTATATCTCAATTACAGGCAATCCCTCTTCAGGCGTCAAAACTATTAAGTTACGATACCTATTATATAAAAAAATGTAGCTAAATTTGTTTTTGTACAAATCTAACTACATCCTTTAAATATTATTTTACTATTTACAACCTATAATAGTTATTGGTTATTTTTTGATTTAATCTCTTCAAACCATTCTTTTGCAATATGATCTGCAAACTTAACTGGATCATTGGAATAAACTAAATCATATCTATATTCTGCTTTTAAACTGTTATTTTTTACATCATAAATTAATTTGATTTCTGTTGGCATTTCTCTTTCATATTCTTTACACAAGTTATAAATACTTTTAACATCATTATTTAAAATCTTTAAAACACTTCTTTGGCGTTCTACAGAAGTATCATATTGAAATTTTTCTACTGTAGTATCTATTGCATTATTCAATTTATGCCTTTGTACAACAATGTTGTTAATAAGATAAAAATAACTACATGATATAAATTTTTCCTCACAGGAGCAATAAATATAGATTTTTTCAGCTCTATTTTCTACATACTCTAAACATATAGAAACCATATCCGCTTGTAATTCACTAAAATAGTCTTCAAATGTTTTCATAACTTTCCCCTTAACTTTTTTGAATTATAAACATATTTCAAAAAACAATCAATTCTTTATTATGCATTTATTTATAATTAACAATTAAAATATTCTTTAAGAAAATCAGTAAAACTACTCCATTCTTCTTTAAGTTCTCCATTCTTTAGTAGTTCATCGCTCCCTTCAAAATTAACTCTATACACTTTATCAGTATCACTATCCAATACTATTACCTCATTTGCTGACATCTCAGTCAATACAAGATATTTTTTATTAAATCCATGTTCATCCCTACATATATTAGTTGACTTTAAAATATTGTTGCTATCTTCGATAATATCCATTAATTCTACACATAAAGCTTCCTCCCAAAATGGACCAACATATGTTGTATAGAATTGAATGAATTCTTCTGATGGGCTTATATCTAATTCCTTTATAGTTTTAGTTACATCGTCTTTATTATTTCTTGAATATATAGTATCACTTAATACTTCTTCTAAACCTTTTGGTAATTTACTCATTATTTTACTCCTTTCATTACATCTCTTTCTTTAGTTTTCCAATATTGAATTGAATCTACATTTTAAAATGCTTTTCTTATTTGTTTACTCATTGGATTAAATAGATTTAATTGACCTTTATATTGATGTAATAGTGCTCTTTTAGAGTTACTTATATTATGATATCTTGTTGATGCCTCAAATAATAGTCTAATGTTGTTTTTCTATGAGTGATATAATATTCTAACATTGCCATCAACATCTAAAATAGGTGATAACCCATCTCGCTTTGCTACTTCTGCATTAACTAGTTAAATTTAATTCAGGATTACCCGTTCCCCTTAGTTGCTTTAGAGCAACTATTATGTACCAATACTCTACTTTTACCAACAAAACAATATGCTAGTCAATAAAATTAGGATATTCTTGACTAGCATATTACTACTAAAATATAGTCAATTAATTGCTTATATCAATATTTATATACCTTAGTCAATAATATTTTAAATAAATATGTGCCATTATGTTACTTTTATGATAAAATAACGTAAGAAAGTGGGTGACATAATGCTATACGGATATTGTAGAGTAAGTACTAAGCATCAAAGTCTTAATAGACAAAAGGACGCTTTAATTAAATATGGTGTAAATGAAAGATTTATATTTAGTGATAAATACTCAGGTAAAACATTAGATAGAAAAGCTTTAAATGAACTTTTAAAATATATTGAGCCAGGTGATACAATAGTAATAAAGGAAATTGACCGCTTGGGTAGAAATCGTAAAGAGACTAAAGATTTAATTTTAAATTTTATAAAGAACGATATTGAGCTAGTCTGCTTGGATATGCCTTATCTAAAAGATTTTATTATAGATAAAATCAAGAGTTCCGAAGGTTTCATGGAAATTATGGCTAATGCTCTTTTAGATGTAATACTTGAAGTTGCAGAACAAGAGCGAAAAAAGATAATAGCTAGAACATCAGAAGGTAGAAAAAAAGCTATTGAAGAGGGACGCTCGTTTGGTAGAAAAGCTAAAGTTTCTATTGATGAATTTAAAGTCTATTATGATAAATTTTTAAAGAGAGAAATGAAAGCAGTTGATATACAAAGAGAGCTTAACATAAGTAAACAATGTTATTATGATTATGTTAAAAGAATAAAAAATACATAATAGTCAGATCTATTATAAATACAAAGGAAGAATATATGAAACAAAACATAATATTATTTGAGAGAGATGAATATACATTAAATTTTTTTAAACACATAGTAGAGAATACTGGGTTCATGCAGAAACTATATGATAAATATTTTGATGGTGATGATTTATTACCTTTTGAGAGAATGCCATCATATATTTCTAAAGAGTACTACGATAAATCAGTTAAAGCTTTAACTGATTTCGATAATAAATTGTCTAACTTTAGTGGTACTATGACTAGAAAGGATTTTATAGCACGTGATTGGTTTGGTACACAAACTTTAGATTTAACAAGATATACAACAATCCTAGATATAGCTAAGGAATACTTAGAGTTACCAAACTCTACTGTGCCTGTTGCTACTTATAATTCACATTACGCATGCTTTGAACAGCTGCTAGATTTCTTAGCACGTGAATTTCAAATAGAAGTAACCTTCTTTGATGATGAAAAATTGGAGAGAACAAGCATATACGGTTGTCGTGAAGACTTCTCACATTTAACAGAAGATCAAATAGATGATGCAGACCAACCTGCATACCTAGTATGGCCTACTAATGAATATGATAAATTCTTAATGATTTCAGATTATGACTATGAAGCCACTGCTAAAAAAGTGCTTGCAGAGTTTTCTGATTTAAAGGATTTTGAAACTTATATTATGTCACAAGATTTTCTGTTACAGGAAGAAATGTGTAAGATATATAATGCTGCATTAAACATAGATAATAATATTAATTAGCAATAAGTATATGGGCCACTCATACTATCATAACAAGCCTTAATTCATATGCTATAGTTAAATAATGCACTATGCTAAGACATGTAAACTTATATAAATTCTAGTCTTTAGTGACTGATAGGTGTATCATAAAGCAAAATGGTTTTATGATACACCTATTTTTTTAAGTATATCATTATTCAATGCAAAAGAAGTATAAACCCACTCCCCCCTTTTTGGGGGAGTGGATATGACCTTATATGTTATTATTACTATATTAGAAGAATATTTATTTATATTAATTTTGATT
>JANZXU010004005.1:0-18974 GCA_027576215.1 Amissidens hainesi | reverse complement strand
GTTTTTCCAGAAACTATTCCTGTATTAGCACTTTCAAAAGAATTGTTATATTCAACTTCTTTATCATCAATCTTAATTTGCTTAGACTCATCTTTTTCTTGTGTCGTAGTTTGATTTTGAGGTTTAGCATTTACTTCTATAGCTTCTTGAATTTTAGTATTAGTATTTTTTATTTCATCAGTTAATAAACCATGGAATTTTATATTATATACATATCTCCCATTTTCTACTCTATAATTTGTAAAATATGCAGTAATAGTCTTATATCCACTCCAACCTTTATTATTAAGATCTAAAAGTACTTTATTTAATTTATCATTCATACTATTCCAGTCATTTAATTTTCCAGCACTTTGTCCACCAATATAAGTTCCTTTTAAATCAAAAGTATTGAAAAATTGTGATTTTTGCTCATCAACTTTAACATCTGTTAAATTAGCTACAGTTTTTATATCATTGTAAACCTCTGAAGAACTTCTATATTCATGAGATTTTATGTAATCGTCTGATACTAATGGTACATTTAAATTATTAAAGTTTTTAACTAATCCGTCCATATAATTTTGATATTTATTGTTTATATCTGAACTTTTACTTATTGATTCAATATAATTGTTATAACCATTAATGTCATTATTTCTAATATACTCATTTATTTTTTGGAACATTTCTATGTTGTTATTATACATATAGTTTGCAAAAGCAAATCCATAATTGTAAAAATCCCAAGAACCATATTTAACATGTAATAAACTATTTAAGTTCATTCTTTTATTTCTATCATACGAAATCCCTCTACTTACAGATTTTCTAGGTTTTACTCCTTCTGTTCTGGTGGAACCTGCAAAAAATTCTGCTGCTCCTTCATCATACCAAGTTAATTTTCCACCTTCACTTGGATAAAAAGGCCCTTGTCCCCATATACCTGGAACTTCATATCTTCCTTGTAAGTAATGAGTAAATTCATGTCTAAATAATTCTTCTAATGTATATATACTTTCTTGAGAAGTTCTTTCATATGTAAAGAATGTTCCCACTGGTTCAATATAAATTCCACCATTATCAGTTCTATATCCGTATAATTTAGCATTTAACTTATATTCTTCTGGTGAATTATATATAACAACTTTTAAAACATCGTCCGCATGTCCTTTATCTAAAACTTTATCGCTTCCTATAACTCTTAAAAATTGAGCTTTTACTTCTTTTGATGCCCAATATAATCTTTTTATCTTTTCTTCGCTAACCTTATCACCAGCTTGAACTATAAATCTTCCACCATCAAATTCATATTTTTTAGGTAAATATTTATTTTTACCTTCTTCATTAATTTTTTTTAAATCTATCTTATTTCCATTTTTATCTTTACCCTCATAATAATTTGCTAAATCACTTATTGCTTCAAGATATGTATATGATAAATATGGATACAATTTTGTTGCATTTTCTATAGTTCTATGTGATAGTTCCTTATTACTTCTATACTTTCCTATTTTCGCACTAAAATAAATAGCATTATTAATTATCCATGCATTACTTTCATTCATTTTACTGCCTATTAAAGCTAACTTATCTAATTTTTCTATATATCCATCTATGTTTTTATAAAATATCGTATTTTTTACATCATTTCTATTTTGAATAGCTATTTTATCTGTGTAAAAATCTATACTCTTAATAATTTCATATAAAGCACTACCCTTACTTCTATCTAATGATAGACGATCAAAATTATTATAAAACTCATCTAAAATCTTTGAAGATTTATTTACAACATCCGCATCAAAAGAAGCGTTACCCAAAAGTTTACCTAAACTCTCTACAACTCTATCTTGATTCCATGTTCCTAAACCAAAACTTTCGTTATCTTCTATTGCTTTAAGTGCTGGTATGCATTTATCTTTAAAACTTAATTCATTTAAATAACTTAGTTGTTGATTATAATACGCTATGTAAAATCCAGCTCTTAAAAATTCAACTAAAGTTGGAATTCCTTTTACATCATCTTTAGTATATGTTTTTCCACTGTTATAAAGTTCATCTATTATAGCTTGAACACGATCTCTATTATTAAAGAATTCATAAGAATCATTACTAAATTCAAATAATCCTGGAACATCTCTAAATTGAATTTTTTTAATAGTTTCGACTAACTCTTTATAATTTAGAGAATTTAAATATTTGAAAGTGTATTGCGATTTATTAGCTAATAAGTTTTGAGATTTTACTGAAATATTTTGTGAATTTTTAAATGCAAAATCTTTACTTATTGATGCAATATTTATGTTATTAGCTACTATAAAACTTAATAAAGCAAGTCCACCTCCACATCTCCTAATTATCTTTTTTCTTTTATTATTATTTTTCTTAAGACTCAAAACCAGCACCTCCTAATTGTAATGTTAATTAAAGTAAATATTTAAATAATATTTATTTCAAAACAATAACTTCATTTATTAAACTCTCGTTATTATTTGAAAAATCTGTATTAAATTATAATAAGAATATTAGGTATTTTAAATTTAAAAAAAGTCGAACTAGGTTAATTGATAAATTAATCTAGTTCGACTCTTTTTTATAAAAACAAATTACGAATTATAATCTACAGTTTTAGAAAATTCAAGCATAGGTCTAAGCTTAGCTAAAACCTCATTAACATGAAAATCTGAAACTGCATATTTTTCATAATCATCTTTAGACTCAAATCTAGTAATTAATGCTAAATCAACACTTCTATCATTTTTAAATTCATCAATACCAACTTCTATGCTTTTTAACTCTTCGATCTTACCCTTCATACTTTTCAATATAGAATAAGCTTTTTGTAAATTTTTCTCTGTATTCTTCTTTAATTTAAACAAAACAATATGTGTAAACATACTCTCAACCCCTTTATCCTTTCTATAAACAGTTTCCTGACCTTAATTCCTCTGCTATCTTTTCTATTTTTCTTAATCTATGATTTATTCCTGACTTACCTACAGGTGGATCTAACATTTCTCCTAATTCTTTCAAAGATTCATCTGGATAAGATAGTCTTAACTCGGCAACTTCTCTTAAATTCTTAGGTAACCTTAATAATCCTACCTCTTTTTGTATTAATTTTATACTTTCTACTTGTCTTACTGCAGCATTTACAGTTTTACTTAAATTAGCGGTTTCACAATTAACTAACCTATTAACATTATTTCTCATTTCTTTCATTATTCTTATATTTTCAAGTTCTAATAAGGAAGAGTGAGCACCTATTATATTAAGTAAGTCTACTATTTGTTCTCCCTCTTTTATATAAACTATATAACTACTTTTTCTTTGTATAACCTTTGAATTTAATCCAAACTTATTTATTAATTTAGATAAATCTTCTGCATATTCTAAACTGTGAGTTACAAATTCTAAATGATAATTTTTTTCTGGATTTGAAATACTTCCCCCACCTATAAATGCCCCTCTTATATATGATCTAGCATTTTCATCCTTGGTTATTAATTCTTGATCTATACTATAATCTAATGACATTATTCCATCTATTTCTCTTAAAATACCAGTATCTCTTAACAACTCTTTAACACCCATATCTTCAGTTATCAATACCATATATATATTATTCTTTTTAAGAGAATTACTCTTTTTTACCATAAGCTTTGAATGTATATTAAAATGTTCTTTTAATAATGTAAACATAAGTCTTGCTGACGCTGGATTTTCTGTCGTTATCTTAAAACTTATTTGTCTACCACTAAAAGCAAGTGTTCCACTAACCTTCATTATTGCTGAAATTTCAGCTAAAGCTTCTTCATGAGATAATTCTGTATATCTACAAATCTCTCCTTTAACTTTTGATGAAAACGACATAGTTACTCCTTCCCTCAAGCTATTGCATTTTATTTTCTTTTTCTTTATTTTTAATTCTTTGTGATAAATACATATATTCTAAAATCTTTTTCTTATCATAAAGCAATTTCTTTTCCATTATAGTTTCTATTAAAACTTCTGCTAAGTGATCTGAATCATGTCTTACCAGATCTTTTTTTATTTTAACAAGATTAGCTTTTACAATTTCTAATCCTAATTTTATTAAAGCATCTTCATCTAATTCCACTAATATAGAATCATCTTTAAGATATCTTTCTTTAAGTTCATTTGGTATAGGATCTATATTAGCTACAACACAATCAACTACATCTTTTCCACAATACTTCATTATAGTTTTTATATGATCTGATACTTTAAATCCATCTGTTTCTCCTGGTTGTGTCATTATATTTGAAACATAAAGTTTTAACGCATCACTTTTTTTAACATGCTTAGTTATTTCTTTTACTAACATATTAGGAAGAATTGATGTATATAAACTTCCTGGCCCTAATATTATAGCATCTGCTTCTAAAATAGCTATTAGTGCATCTTTTAATGGTTTTGCATCTTCAGGAGTTATCATCAATCTTTTGATTTTACTTTTTTGCTTGTAAGCCTCTTCCGGTATATTAGATTCTCCATCTATTATATTTCCATTTTGAAGCTCTGCTCTTAACGCCATATCATCTAATGTAACTGGTAAAACCTTACCCGTAACAGCTAATACAGAACTCATTTTTTGAACAGCATCTTCAAAATTATCTGATATTCCATCCATAGCTGCTAAGAATAAATTTCCAAAGCTTTGATTTTTAAGTCTTCCATCCTTAAATCTATATTGTAATAAGTTTTCCATTAAAGGTTCTGTGTCTGCTAAAGCTAATATGCAGTTTCTTATATCTCCTGGAGGTAGTATTCCTAAGTCTTCTCTTAAATCTCCAGATCCACCTCCATCGTCTGCAACTGTAACTATTGCTGTTATATTTGATGTGTAATACTTAAGTCCTCTAAGCATAGTAGATAAACCTGTTCCTCCACCTATAACAACAACTTTAGGTCCTTTAACTAAAAGTCTCTTTTCATATATAAGATTTTCTATTTTCTCATTATTTAATGATACTTTTATATATCCCTTATTTATAAGTGCAATTATTGATTTTATTCCTTCTGTAACAGAAACATATAATACCAATATCCCTGTTAGATTCAAAAATATATAGAAAAACTTATATGCTAAATCATAAACTCTATGCATTACCAGTTCTGTAAATCCAAAAGCGATTAACAATATACCTAAAATAGCAAATAGAATCCATCTCTTTACCTTTATTCCTGGTTTTAACCAATCTAAAAGCTTCATAGTTTTCTAGCCCCTCTATTTACATCCTCATTTATATCTCTATGATCAACATTTACTGAATAACTAGAAGTATTTAATTTATTATATATTTCTTCTGCTATTGCAACTGAACGATGCCTTCCGCCTGTGCATCCTATAGATATAATAAGCTGTCTCTTCCCTTCTTTAACATAATTCGGAATTAAAAATTTTAACATATCTTCTAATTTTCTTATAAATTCCTTAGTTTCATTTTGCTTTAATACATAATCACTAACAGGTTCATCTTTGCCTGAATAAGGTTTAAGTTCTGGTATATAAAATGGATTTGGAATAAATCTTACATCAAATACCAAATCTGAATCTGTTGGTATACCATATTTAAAGCCAAAAGATAGTACTGTTACAGTTAACTGTCTTTCTACTTTTGATCCATCTCCATATAAAGTATTAATTTTTTCCCTTAAATGTCTTATTGAATATTTTGATGTATCTATTATATTATCCGCTCTATCTTTTAACTCTCTTAATTTATTTCTTTCATCTGTTATCCCATTTATAACTCTTCCTTCTGGTGATAACGGATGACTTCTTCTGCTTTCTTTAAATCTTTTAACTAAAACTTCATCTGATGCTTCTAAAAATAATATTTCATATTTAAATTCATTTTTTTTTAAATAAATTAAACTTTCAAATAAATCATCAAAGAAAATACCACCTCTAATGTCTATAACTAATGCCACTTTATCTATTTGTCCACTACTCTGAATACAAGCTTCTGCAAACTTTGGTATTAGCTTAGGAGGTAAATTATCTACACAAAAATATCCTAAATCCTCTAGACTTCTTGTAGTTTCTGTTTTTCCTGCACCTGACAATCCTGTTACTATAACAAACCTCATATTACTCCTCCTTCAGCATTCATATATTTCTTTAATAAAATTATATCATACAATAAGTTCATTATTTATTATATAAACTCTTTCACTTTAAGTATATAAAAATAATTTTAATAATATTTACTTTTAATCCAATATTGTTTTTTAAGTGCAAAAAAAGCAAGAAAATAAATTTCCTTGCTTTTAAGTTATAATATTTATTCTTTGTCTTCCCCTAATATTCTAACTTCTGGGTAAAGCTCTACTTCAAATTTACTCTTTACTTCATTTTGTATATGTTTTATTAAATCTAAAACATCCTTAGCCGTTGCTCCACCTTTATTTATTACAAATCCTGAATGCTTATCAGAAACAGCAGCACCACCTAATGTAAAGCCTTTTAATCCAGCATCTTGAATTAACTTTCCTGCAAAATAACCTTCAGGTCTTTTAAATGTACTACCTGCTGAAGGATATTCTAGTGGTTGTTTTTCTTCTCTTTTTTTAGTTAACTCTTGAATTCTACTTTGGATTTCTTCATGCTTTGATTTAGCTAATTTAAAGGTTGCACTTAAAACTATATACCCTTTTTCCATTACCACACTAGTTCTATAACCTAATTTCAATTCATCTTTATTAAGAATCTTTATTTCTTGATTTTCATCTAAAATTTCCGCTTCATCTATTACATGAGATACCTCTCCATCATAGGCACCTGCATTCATAAATACAGCTCCCCCTATGCTTCCTGGAATTCCACATGCAAATTCAAATCCTTTTAAAGAATTCTTTAAAGCCATCTTCGAAACATCAGCCAATAGAGCCCCACTATCCGCTATTATCTTATCATTTTTTGTAGATATGTTATCTAGTCCACTTAGTTTGATAACAACACCTCTTATTCCTCCATCTTTAACTAAAAGATTAGAGCCATTTCCTATAATAATGTAAGGTACATTATGCTCCTTACAAAGCTTTATAGTGTTAACTACTTGCTCTTTGTTTTTAGGATTTAATAATATATCAGCTGGACCTCCTACTTTGAAATATATATATTCACTCATAGGAGAATTCATTTCTATGTCTTTTTCATCATAAATATTACGCAACAATTTACTAAACTCAATATATTGGTTCATATTTCAAACTCCTCAAAATTATTGTTAAGTACATATAACATAATATAGTATAAATTAATTATAGCCAATTAATCAAGATTTAAGTCAAGCCTTTCTAAATTTATCCTACTTGTTAGAAAAATACTGAATTATACTTTCTGCTGACTTTTTAGTTATTGTTGGTGTATCTATTAATTCTTCTAAAGTTGCTTTTTTTATACTTTCTATACTTTTAAACTTCATTAAAAGTGCTTTTTTTCGTCTTTCTCCTATATTAGGTATATTATCTAATATAGAATGTAATGTACTCTTATCCCTTATTGCCCTATGATAAATTATTGCAAACCTATGTGTTTCATCTTGTATCCTAGTTATCATATGCATTAAATTAGAGTTTTTATTTAATATAATCTCTTTATTATTATAAATAATTCCTCTTGTTCTATGATTTTTATCTTTTACCAATCCACAAACTGGTATGTTTATTTTTAATTCACCTAACACTTTTAATGCTATATTTATTTGACCTTTTCCTCCATCCATCATTATTAAATTTGGAAAAATAGAAAATCTTCCTTTAGAAAAACCTAATTTTCTTTCTTGAATCTCCTTAATTTCTTCCAATCCACGCAAAAATCTTCTTTGTAATATTTCTCTCATACTATCATAATCATTAGGTCCAATAACATTTTTTATCTTAAATTTTCTATAATCTGAAAATTTAGCTTTACCTTCTTCAAAAACAATCATGCTACCAACTGAATCTATTCCTTGAATATTAGATATATCATAAGCCTCTATTCTAGTTGGTATTTCTTCTAAATTTAATAAATTCTTAAGTTCATTTAGACATATCTTATTTACTTCTTTATCTTTTAAAATTTTATTTTTAAAATTATTTAAAGTTACTTCCGCATTATTTTTTACCATATTTAATAGATTTTTCTTATTACCTTTTTGAGGTATTTTAATTAGAACTTTAGATCCTTTTTTTATACTCAAAAACTCTTCTACTAATTTTTGATTATCTATGCTAGGTAAATATATACTTTTAGGAATTTGAGCCGTTCCTCCATAAAAAGAAATTACAAATCCCTCTAATATCTCCTCATCCATCTCCTTGACTTTATCTTCTAATATAAAATGTTCTCTACCTATTATTTTTCCATCTCTCATAAAGAAAACTTGAATACATATATTATTTTTATCAATACAAAAATTTATAAAATCCTCATCCTCTTCTTGTGGTTTAAATACCTTTTGCTTTTCACTTATAGTTTTTATAGCTAATATTTTATCTCTAAGCTTACCTGCTTTTTCAAATTCTAACTTTTCAGATGCTTCTTTCATTTCACTTTTTAGATTTTTAAGTAACTCCGTATCTTTTCCATTTAATATATCTATTATTTCAGATATCATTTTTCCATACTCTTCTTTTGATATAAATCCAGCACAAGGAGCTTTACATTGGTTTATATGAAAATTTAGGCAAGGACGTAAATTAACGCCCTCACCTATTATTTTCTTACATGTCCTAAGCGGAAAAATTTTTTTAATAAGTTCTATAATCTCATGAACCATACTAGCATTTGTATAAGGCCCAAAATACTTATTTCCATCTCTTGTTAAATTTCTTGTGATAAAAACTCTTGGAAATTCTTCTTTAGTTGTTACTTTTATAAATGGATAAAATTTATCGTCTTTTAATGCTATATTATATTTAGGGGTATATTTTTTAATCAAATTACTCTCTAAAAGCAAAGCTTCCATTTCTGAATCTGTAACTATATATTCAAATTCTGAAATATGCTTTACCATAGATTTAACTTTTTCTGAATGATTTTTAGATTGTCTAAAATACTGTCTTACTCTATTTTTTAATATTTTAGCCTTACCAACATATATTACTTCACCTAAAGAATTTTTCATTATATAAACTCCAGGTTTACTAGGCAATATTTTTAATTGTTCTTCAAAATTAAAAATAATATCCCCTCCTAATGTGATGTTGCTACTCTCATTACTTTACCTGCTAACTGAGCTGCTATTCCACCACCAGCACCTCCATTTTCAACTAATACAGCCACTGCTACCTTGGGATTATTAGATGGTGCAAATCCTATAAACCATGAATGTGGTGTAGCACTTTGACCATTAGCAAGATTATAATCTGCAGTTCCTGTTTTTCCTGCTGCATCAAGTCCTCCAAAAGCAGTTTGCCATGCCGAGTCTCTTGGTACTCTTTCTGCAATCAAATATGACATATATTCATTAACAGTATTAGCTATGTTGCTTGGTATAACAGTCTTTATAGCTTTATCAGGAACTTTCTTAACTAATTCTCCATTTTTATCTACAATCTCATTAACTATTTTAGGTTCCATCATTATCCCTTTATTTGCCACTGTCCCCGCAATTAACGCCATTTCCATAGGTGTTGCAACAACACTACTTTGCCCTATACCAGACTGTGCTATGCTACCTTTTTCATAACTTTTTAAAGTTGGGAATTTGCTAGTTTTTATTTTTATTCCTTCAGATGGAACTCCAGTATCAAATCCAAATTTTTCAGCTGTTGCTTTTAATTTTTCATTTCCAAGCTCTAAAGCAAGTCCACCAAAAACTACATTACTAGAAAATGCTAAGGCCTTCTTTAAGCTTATATCACCAAAAACTTTTCCAGCTAAGTTTCTTAGTGAATCTTTTGAATTAAAAACAAGTATACCATTGTCATGGAAAGTTCTATTTGCTACTCCTGGTATATTTTCTAAAGCAGATGATAAAGTTACTACCTTAAATGTAGATCCTGGAGGATATAATCCATCAATAACTCTATTCATTAGAGGATCCCCTTTAAGTTCTCCAGCATTAGCTTTTTTCATAACACTCTCTAAATCATTTGGATTGTAAGATGGTTTTGAAACCATCGCTAATATTTCTCCTGTTTTAGGATTTAATGCTACTATAGCTCCTTTATGATTTCCTAATGCATCAAAGGCAGCCTTTTGAAGCTTTGTATCTAAAGTTGTAACAATTCCATTGCCAATCTTGTCCCTTTTGCTTCTATCTTCAAAAGACTCTTTTAAATTAAAATCCTTTATTAAATCTTTTAAAGGCTCATTGTTACATTTACTTAATTCACTATCATAAGTATCTTCTAATCCTGTTATTCCATAGCTAGGATTTACATATCCTAAAATATTAGCATATACATCTCCATACAAATATTCTCTATTTTGAGTTAAAGCATTTTTTCTTGAACTCTTGGTTAAAGGATTTTTATTTCTATCATAAATAGTTCCTCTTAATACTTCATTTCTTTCTGCCCAAAGCCTTTTATTACCTTTCATTTCAGCTATTTTAGGAGCTTTAAAAATCTGAAAGTACGCTATATATGAAATTAGAGCAACTATTAAAAATAAATATACTACTAAAACTTTTTTTGTATTGCTTGATATATCTTTCATATTAGCCCTCCTCTGATATCTTTTGAAGGATACCTAATGCAAAGAACATTGTCATCATTGAAGTTCCTCCATAACTTATTAACGGGAGAGTTATACCAGTTAATGGAATAACTGCGAAAACTCCACCTATTATAACTAAAACTTGCATTACAATCATTGCACTAAATCCAACTGCGTTTAATTTTGAAAAGTTATTGCTTGTACTTAAAGCAGCTCTCATTCCTCTATAAAACAATAAGAAGTAAACTAACATAACTCCTATTCCAAATACAAGACCTAGTTCTTCTGTCATTGCTGCAAAAATAAAGTCATTCTGATTTTCTGGAATAAATCCTGGATAACCTTGTCCAAGTCCAGGTCCAATAAATCCACCTGATGCCATTCCATACAAACCTTGAACTATTTGATAACTTTCATTGTTAGCATATTTCCAAACATCTTTCCATATAAGAATTCTCTTTCGTACATGATTAAATAAACTATAACTTGTCACTGCTCCAAAAGCAAACAACCCCAAACAAGTCAATATATACTTTAATTTAGATGTAGCTATGTATAGCATTGTTACTGAAATTCCAAAGAAAATAAGTGCTGAACCTAAATCTTTTTGTAATACCATACATCCTAAAGATCCCATAACTACTACTGCAGGTTGAATTAATTGTTTAAAATCTTCTCTTATATTTTTCTTATCTTCATAGTTTGAAAGCGCTGAAGAAAGATATAGCACTAAAAATATCTTACCTATTTCTGAAGGTTGAAAATTAAATCCAGCTAAGCTAACCCAGTTTTTGGATCCATTTACGTCATGACCGAATATAAGCGCCATAGGCATAAATATAGCTACCCCTGCTAAATAATAATATTTATATTTTTCAAAGCTTTTTAAATTTGGTAATAACACTACTATAAGAGTATATATAGTTATTCCAACAACAAACCAAACTAATTGCTTTATAGCTAATTCTGGCTTTAGTCTGTAAATTACAGCTATCCCTATTATTGATAAAATGCAACTAAAAATTAACAAAAATTTGTCCCCTTCAGGAAAAAATTTTCTTATTACATAGTGCGCTATTCCTGTGAGTAATATCAAAACTCCTCCCATTATTAAAGCTCCTTTATCTATAGGTTCTTTAAGTAATGCAAGGTTAGTAAACATACCTATGCAAAGTAAATATGTCATAATTAATAATCGTCTCTCATACTTTAGTGAACTCATCATCTTCACCTCTATTAATCTATAACTTTTAAGATTGTACTACCTAATCTTATTTCATCTTTAACTTTTAGCTTTACTTTTCCAATAATCTTATTACCATTAATAAATGTTCCATTAGTACTATTTAAATCTTCTAAGTAAAACTCATTATTTTTAACATAAACTTTTGCATGAGAGCTTGATACAAATGGATCTGCAAGTACAATTGAATTTTCATCGCGTCTTCCTATAGTTATAACTTCCCTTACCGGAATTATTGACCCTGGTTTTAAGTTTTCGCTCTTACCTGCATCTATTATCTCTAGTCCAAAATTAAATGCCCCTTTTGCTTTCATTCTCTTCTTACCACTTTTGTTTACATCTTTATACATTATCTTTAATGAATAATAAATTATTACATATAGAATTATTGCAAAAAATACGGCAAAAACTCCGCTCATCAATTTAGTAAAACTCATATTTTCACCTCAATATTAACAGTATATTTATTTTTTTGTCTTTTCTGTCACTATGATTATACAACAAAATACACTCTAAAAAATAGCTACTTTGTAAATAGACTTAATTATAATTAGAATTTCATCCATTTATTAAAAACTATAGAAAAATATTGCTATTTGCTAATTTATCTATATTTAAAACTATATCTCGCAAATAGCAACCTAAATTAAGTTATATTACAATTATGTTTTTAATATTACTTTTCAATATGTTTTTTTAAATAGTATCCTGTACATGAATTTTCACAGCAACAAATTTCTTCTACTGTTCCTGTTATAACTATTGTTCCGCCTTTATCTCCACCTTCTGGTCCCAAATCAATTATATAATCTGCGCACTTTATAATATCCAAATTATGTTCTATAACAAGTACTGTATTGCCTACTTCAACTAATCTTTGTAATATTTGTGTTAATCTACTTACATCATCAATATGAAGCCCTGTTGTTGGCTCATCAAGAATATACAATGTTTTTCCAGTACTTCTTTTTGATAACTCATAAGCTAACTTTATTCTTTGTGCTTCTCCACCTGATAATTGTGTAGAGGGTTGACCTAATCTAATATATCCAAGACCTACATCATAAAGTGTTTGTAATTTATTTTTTATTCTAGGTATGTTTTCAAAAAATTCTAGGGATTCTTCAACGGTCATATTTAAAATATTATCTATATTTTTCTCTTTATATTTTACCTCTAAAGTTTCCCTATTATACCTTTTTCCTTTACATACCTCACAAGGAACATAAACATCAGATAGAAATTGCATTTCTATCTTTATTATTCCATCACCATTACAAGCCTCACATCTTCCCCCTTTAACATTAAAGCTAAATCTTCCTGGTTTATATCCTTTCATCTTAGATTCTGGTGTATTTGAAAAAAGTTCTCTTATAATATCAAAAACTCCTGTATAGGTAGCTGGATTTGATCTTGGGGTTCTTCCTATTGGACTTTGATCTATATCTATAATTTTGTCTATGTTTTCATATCCCAATATCTCTTTATAATTTCCCGGTACTACTTTAGCCTTATTAATTATTTTATTTAATCCTTTATATAGAACTTCATTTATTAACGTACTTTTTCCAGAACCTGAAACTCCAGTAATCATATTTAAAACTCCTAATGGAATTTTTACGTTTATATTTTTAAGATTATTTTCATTTGCACCTTTAATAGTTAAAAATTTACCATTTCCCTTTTTTCTTTCTTTTGGCATAGCTATTTCTTTTTCTCCAGTTAGATATTGTCCTGTTATAGATTCTTTATTATTCATAATATTCTGTAAAGTTCCAGTAGCTACTATTTTACCACCTCGTTCTCCTGCACCTGGTCCAATATCCACTATGTAATCAGCGGCTTTCATAGTATCTTCATCATGTTCTACTACTATTAAAGTATTTCCAACATCTCTTAAACTTTTTAAAGTTTTAATAAGTCTATCATTATCTCTTTGATGCAATCCTATGCTAGGTTCATCTAAAATATATAATACACCCATAAGCTGAGAACCTATTTGAGTTGCTAACCTTATTCTCTGTGCTTCTCCACCAGATAAAGTTCCTGCATTTCTTGCTAAGTCTAAATAATCTAATCCTACATCTTTTAAGAATCTTAATCTACTGTCTATTTCTTTTATAACCTGATTACTAATAATTTTGTTTTTCTCTGAAAATTCTAAATAACCCATATAATCTAACTCATCATTTATAGATAACTTAGTAAACTCATATATGTTTTTACTTCCAATAGTTACAGCTAATGCTTCAGGCTTTAATCTTGCACCTTTACATTTAGGACAATGATTATTACTCATATATTGTTCTATTTCGCCTTTTATATAATCGGAATTAGTTTCTCTATACCTTCTTTTAAGACCATTTATTTCACCTTCATATTGATGATTATAAATACCTTTAACTCCATCTTTTACATAGTGAACCTCTATTCTTTCACCTTTAGTTCCATATAAAATAATATCAATTATTTCTTTAGACAAATCTCTAATGGGAGTATTTAAACTAAAATTATATTTCTCACTTAAAGCTTTAAAAATACAATAAGTCCAAGATTCATCTTTTAATCTACCTTCACCCCAACTTGATATAGCTCCTTCCATTATACTTATATCTTTATTCGGAATTATCAAGTTTTCATCTATTTCTAATAAAGTCCCAAGTCCATCACATTTGTCACACTTTCCAAAAGGTGAATTAAACGAAAATAATCTAGGTGCTAATTCATCAATATTTATTCCACAATCAGGACATGCATAATTTTCTGAATATAGAATATCCTCTTCCCCAATAATATTTATAATAACTAAACCTTCTGCTAATTTTAATGCAATCTCAACAGAGTCACTTAATCTACTTTCTATTCCATCTTTAACTACCAATCTATCCACTATAGCATCTATATTGTGTTTGATATTTTTTTCTAGTTTTATTTCATCTTCCGTTAAATCATATATTTCCCCATCTATTCTAGATCTTATAAATCCATTTTTTTTAATATTGTCTAAAACTTTTTCATGAGTCCCTTTTCTTCCCCTTATAACTGGTGCTAATATTTGAATTTTACTTCTTTCCTCTAAGTTCATAACTTTATCAACTATTTGATCTACAGATTGTTGAGTTATTTCTTTTCCACACTTTGGACAATGAGGTATTCCAACCCTTGCATATAATAGTCTTAAGTAATCATATATTTCAGTAACAGTTCCAACCGTTGACCTTGGATTTTTACTAGTTGTTTTCTGATCTATTGATATCGCTGGTGATAATCCTTCTATATACTCAACATCTGGTTTATCCATTTGACCTAAAAACTGTCTAGCATAAGCTGATAAAGACTCTACATATCTTCTTTGCCCCTCTGCATATAAAGTATCAAACGCTAAAGAGGATTTTCCAGAACCAGATAATCCAGTAAAAACAATAAGTTTATCTCTTGGTATTTCTAAATCAACATTTTTTAAATTATGTACTTTTGCTCCTTTTATAATTATTTTATCTTTCATTTTAAGCCCTCTCTTATTCCTATATAATAAATTCATTTTACTACTTAAATTTTGAATAATTATTAACACAGAATACTTTAATACTATTTTTAGCTATAAAATAAAATACATTCTAAAAAATTTAGGATATTTGCATTCTATAAAAATTTTGCAAACATCCTAATCTTTAATCTGTTAATTTAACTTTAAGTTCGTTTATTATATCTCTCAATTCAGCAGCTCTTTCAAATTGAAGATTTTTAGCCGCTTCTTTCATTTCATTTTCATACTTCTTGACTTTTTCTTCTATACTTTCTTCTATTTCTAAATTAACCTTAATATCATATCCTGAAGGTTCTTCAGCAATTTTACCAGTTTCTATTATATCTCTAACATCTTTTATTATAGTTTTAGGAGTAATTCCGTGTCGTTCATTATAATCAATTTGTATTTCTCGTCTTCTTTCAGTTTCTTTTATAGCTCTATCCATAGAATTAGTTATTTTATCTGCATACATTATAACTTTACTTTCTGCATTTCTAGCTGCTCTTCCTATTGTTTGTATAAGAGATGTTTCTGAACGTAAAAATCCCTCTTTATCCGCATCAAGAATAGCTACTAAAGCAACTTCCGGAATATCTAATCCCTCTCTTAAAAGATTTATTCCTACAAGCACATCAAATTCTCCTAGCCTAAGAGATTTGATTATTTTCATTCTTTCTATTGTATCTATATCCGAATGCATATATGTTGTTTTAACTCCAAGTTCTATCAAATACTTAGTTAAATCCTCTGCCATTCGTTTAGTTAAAGTTGTAACTAAAGTTCTAGATCCTCTATCCGTGTTATCTCTTATCTCGCTATATAAATTATCTATTTGTCCTTCTATAGGCTTTATAATTATTTTAGGATCTATTAGTCCCGTAGGCCTTATTATCTGCTCAGCAATATTACTCGATTTTTCTAATTCATAATTAGATGGAGTTGCCGATACAAATACTATTTGATTTATTTTTTCTTCAAATTCATTAAATTTTAATGGTCTATTATCATAAGCACTAGGAAGTCTAAATCCATATTCAACTAAAGAAGTTTTTCTAGACCTATCTCCACCATACATAGCCTTAACCTGAGGAACAGTTACGTGGCTTTCATCTATGAACATTAAGAAATCCTCTGGAAAGTAATCTATTAAAGTTTTAGGTGGTGTTCCAGGCTCTCTTCCATCAAAAATTCTTGAATAATTTTCTATACCAGTACAATATCCCATTTCTCTAATCATCTCTATATCAAAATTAGTTCTTTGCTTTAATCTTTGAACTTCTAACAACTTATCTTGTTCCTTTAATTCTTTTAACCTATCTTCTAACTCATTCTCTATAACACTAATTGATTTATCTAATTTTTCAGGAGAAGTTGCAAAGTGAGATGCAGGAAAAATCATAATATGCTTTCTATCACATAATATTTTTCCTGTTAGAACATCAAACTCTCTAATTCTATCTATTTCATCTCCAAAAAATTCTACTCTTATTCCTTTATTAGAATAAGAGGCTGGAATAATATCTAAAGAATCACCTCTTACTCTAAATGTTCCTCTCGCAAAATCTATGTCATTTCTTTCGTATTGTATCTCTATTAATTTTTTTATCACTTCATCTCGCTCTTTTTCTATACCCGCTCTAAGAGATATAGTTAATTTCTTATATTCTTCTGGATTACCAAGTCCATATATACACGAAACAGATGCAACAATAATAACATCTTTTCTTTCAAGTAAAGCTGATGTTGCCGAATGACGAAGTTTATCTATTTCTTCATTTATAGATGCATCTTTTTCTATATAAGTATCCGTATGTGCTACATATGCCTCTGGTTGATAATAATCATAATACGATACAAAATACTCAACTATATTATTTGGAAAAAACTCTTTAAACTCAGAACATAATTGTGCTGCTAATGTTTTGTTATGAGCTAATATAAGTGTAGGTTTTTGAACTTCATTTATTACATTAGCCATAGTAAATGTTTTCCCTGAACCAGTTACTCCTAAAAGTGTTTGCCCTTTGTATCTTTTTTGAATTCCATCTACAATACTTTTTATAGCCTTTGGTTGGTCACCAGTTGCCTTAAACTTAGAAACCAATTCAAATTTACCCATATAACCAACTCCTTATCATACACATTGTGATAGTCAACTAAACAGTTTGCTTATAATATTGTATCTTTGGTGAATATTTTAAGTCAAATCATTAAATTTATACTTTATTTATAGACTCTAGCTACATACTTTTAATTTTTTAAAGTAAAATCCCAGTAACATATATTACCGGGATTTTACTTAATTAATTTTTTATATTATTTTTTATTATCATCATTTTCTTCATCTTGATGCTTTAAGTTTTCCTTATTTTTTAACCTATTAAGTATTTCTCTAAACTTATTTGCTTCAAAATCTATAACATTTTCTTTTTTAATAACTCTTGGTACTAATACCAATCCTAAACTTTTATTTTTATTAGGTTTATAATCAAAAATTATTGATTCTCCTGTAAGCTTTTTAATTTTAAAAGATAAATCAATATAACTTTCTTTAGCTAGTTTATAAATTTGTAGTTCACTCTCTACTTTTTTATCATTTATCTCAATAATTTTATCTCCACTTTTTATTCCAAAAGAAAATGCACTTGAGTTTTGAGCTACCTCTAAAATAGCTATTCCTTCATTATCACTTAAATATATTGGCTTACCTTTTTCTTCTATTACCTTTTGTAGATAAATCATAAATTCATGTGCAACTGGAACAAAAATTATTACTAAGAACTCAAAAGCCAGTCCTAATTTTGCCAACTGAGATACTAAAACAGTTATAATACCATAAATCAGTATACCTAAACCAAAATTGATTTTTTTACTCTTTTTTGTTTTCGTAAAAGTAATAGTATTAAATCCTAATACTCCATAATATGGCATTAATACAAATGAAGCTCCTGCGATAATAGTCTTTGTTGATATTATAGGCCACCAATTTGGCATTTGACCATAATATGAACTACCTATCAATGATGTTCCCATTAGAAAAATAGCTATAGGTACAGGCCAATATCTTCTAAAAGCAAAACCACCTAATATTTTTCCATCTTTATTTGTAAATACAGGTACATTTCCTTTATCTCCATCAATTATTACTAAGAATCCTTCTATTATATGTAGTACACCTACAAAAGTAAATAGTGAAACTATATTTATATTGATAGTTGAAGTTTCTCCTATTGATGCATATATATAAGATGATAAAAGAGATATAATCGCTAACACTGATGATGAATAAGCAAAACAAACAAATCTTGGTTTAAGAATCATAAATAATATAGATATCATTAATAATATTTCTATTGGTGTGTCTTGATTAAAAACAACCCCTAAATATGTAATAATTAAAGTACCTAATATTCCACCAAAAATACCCATAACAATCTGAGATAATGTAAGTTCTAGGGGAGAGTATTTACTCTCCCCTATTATCATTTTTTGCATAAATGCTATTTTTTTATTTTTTAAATAAAATACTACTGCTAACATTA
>JANZXU010003890.1:0-18975 GCA_027576215.1 Amissidens hainesi | reverse complement strand
AATATAAATAGAGTGTTAGCTAAAAGTAAATTAGGATTAATGACTAGAATTACACTAAAAGTTTTAGCTCATAACTTATCTTATTTATTAAATAAATTAAGTGGTAAAATAGAAAAGGTTGATCAAATAAAGCACCTAATATTTGGTTAAAAATTCAAACATCAAGTGCCTTAAGAGATTATTTTTTGCTTTTTTTGATTAATATTAACTTCTAGTAGCCTTTAAACTAGCACAACAGGTTATATTAATATTTTTTTAATTAAACTCTAGCATTTAGAATATTTTCTAATATTCTAAAAAAATATTCTAATCCTTGTACTAAAAACAATATCTCCTTTATAATATAAAATATCAAGCTCTGCAAAAACTTATTAAGGAGGTTTTCAATTTTATAATGAAAAGATTTTTAAAAATAATTTTAATTTTTATATTAGCAATTATATTTATTACTTCTATTTTTTTCTTTACTTTTAAAGGTAAAATTAATTTATGTATTAATATTGCTAAAAAATACTCAAGCATATCAAATAAGCCCTCTTCTCTTTATAATTCTTCAACCATTGATGCTATGGACTCAATGGATTATAAAGATGTGATTTACAAGAAAACAAATGGAACAACTCAAACCTTAGATATATATAGTGCAAAGAAAAAACTTTCTAAAGGTTCTCCTGTTATTTTATATGTTCATGGTGGAAGCTGGGCATATGGAGATAAAACTATACCAAAAGTTATATCCCCTCTTTTAGATTCATTTAGAGAAGAAGGTATTACTGTAATTAGTACATCATATGAGCTTATGAGAGGAAAAGAAAATTTTAAAAAGCAAATTTCTGATGTAAAAGATACTATAAGATGGATTTATAAAAATAAAGATATTTATGGTTTTAACTCTGATGAAATTGGTATAATAGGAACATCTTCAGGTGCACAATTATCTCTAATTGCAGCTTACTCTGAAGACTCCGAATTTAGAGATGATGTTGAGCTTTCAAAATATCCTTCAAAAGTAAAATATATAGTAGATTTTTTTGGACCTACCTACTTAAAATCACTCGATTTATCTTTAGCTAGTTGGGATTTAAAACAAATTTTAAACTCTACTAAAAATAAAGAAGATATTTTAGAAAAGTATAGTCCTATCAATTACCTTAAAGAAGAACTTCCAAAAACATTAATAGTTCATAGTAAACTTGATAAGATAGTTCCTTATAAAAATTCAGTTGATTTTTATGAAAAATCTAAACATCTTGGCAATAAAGTTAAATTACTAACCTTAGAAAAAAGTGGACATGATTTATCAGATATTAATAAGGAAGATATTAAATCTTTAGCTATTGAAATTTTAAAATTTATAATTTTAAACTCTCCACTATAGCTTATTAATTATTAATAAAAGCTTTTTAACAACTATGTATTTTAAATTTTGTAATTATTAATTTAAAAATGTATATTTGTTGCTATAAATTATATATATAAGTTCTGAAAAAGACTTTACATTTTAAATTATAAAATAGTTAAACTCTATTTGTTATGAAGGTTAGTTTAAAAATGTAATTTCAATATTAGAACATATATATATTGATGTTATTTATATGAATTTACAGTGAACTTTTATATAATTACTATTATTAAACATAATATTAATTTTGTTACTAAAAAGTCAAAATTAAAACTATCAACTACTTATATGGTAAAATAAAGAAAAGAGAAAATGCGAAATTTCGGACATTTGTACATTTCGCATTAACTTTCTATTAGGAGGTTTTAATTATGGATAGAATATCAAAACTTTTAGAATTATTAGAATTAAATGATTTAGATGGTATATTTTTGAATAAAAAATCTAATGTAAATTATATAAGTAGATTTTGTGATGAAGCAGCATATGTTTTAATATGTAAAAAAAACAATTATTTAATTACTGATGGTAGATTTATAGAACTTGCTGAAAAAGAATGTAAAGGTTTTAAGGTTTTGAATTGGCATTCTTTTGATAGAAAATTAGTTAATGCTCTAAAATATATTTGTGAAGAAAATGATATTAAAAGATTAGGATTTGAAAGATTTAACTTGACATTTGATGGTTATGAAGAAATGTTTAATAAATTACATGGTGTTCAATTGGCCCCTATAGAAAATTTAGTTGAATCCTTAAGATATATAAAAGATGTTGAAGAAATTGAAAATATAAAAATTGCTTGCAAAATAGCCGATAATTCATTAGAAGAACTTATTCCCTATATAAAACCTGGTATTTCAGAAATGGAATTGTGTGCAAGACTTGAGTTTTATATGAAAATGAAAGGTGCTCACGAAATAGGTTTTGAAACCATATTAATTTCAGGCAAAAAAACTTCTCTACCTCATGGTAAACCAAGCAATAAATTAATAGAAAACGGAGATTTTGTGACTATAGATTTTGGTGCTAAATATAACGGATATATATCAGATATGACAAGAACTTTTATTGTTGGTGAAGCTAATGAAGTTCAACTTGAATTATATAATTTAGTAAAAAGAGCTCAAGAAATTGGTCTTAGTAACCTAAAAGCTGGCGTACATGCAAATGATCAAGATAAAGCTATAAGAGAAGTTATAAAAAAATATGAAGAATTTTATTATCCAGGAATAGGACATGGTGTTGGAATGGATCTTCATGAACAACCTTTTTTGGGTAATTATGGAACTAAACTTATAGAAAAAAATTGTGTTATAACTATGGAACCAGGACTTTATATTCCAAACTTTGGTGGCGTTAGAATAGAAGATACTGTGGTTGTAAAAGAAGATGGTATTGAAATTTTAACTAGATTTCCAAAAGATTTAATGATATTAAAATAAATATTCATTTACCAACAAAAAATGAGGTATCGTTTTAATGTACCTCATTTTCTTATATTTAATATTATTCTGCCATCTGTTCTAATTTCTTATTAAGAATAAATAATAATATTCCAAGAACACCTAAAAATATAGGTATCCCCATAAATACTGTTTTCATTCCTAAATCATCTATTATAGTTTGAACATAACCTGAAAGCTTATTAGCAACAAAAATACTACCAAACCATATTCCCATAAATAAAGCTGAATACTTCTCTGGTGCAAGTCTATCAACCATCCCATATCCTATTGGTGAAAAACACATTTCACCAATACTTTGAAAAGTTATAAATAAAACAATCCAAAGTATACTAGCTTTAACAGTTGAATTTGAAGATGTTCCACTTATATTTACAGCAGTTATTATAAATAAAAATCCTGCTGCTAAAAATAAGAAGCCAAGACTCATTTTTTGAGCTATATTTAAATCACCTTTTTTAGTTTGCGATAATTTAACCCAAATAGCAGCCATTATAGGTCCTAAAATTACACATAAAAGACCATTATATGAGTCTATCCAAGAAGTTGGAATTACAAAACTTCCTAAATTTAAATTAACATGTTGTTGAGTATATAACGCTATTGACATAGAAGCTTGATTATATGCCATCCAAAAGAATACAGTAAAAAATGCAAGAATTAATATAACTATCATTCTCTTTTTTTCTTGATTTGTTAAAGGTTTTTTAGCAAGTTCTTTTCTTCTTTCTAATTCTTCTTTTTTATTTTCAGATTTTTCAATACCACTTAAAAATTTCTTTTGACCTATAGTAAATATTAAAAACCCTAAAAACGCTGCTATTGCAACTACTAAGAAAACATATTTATACCCATATACTTGTATCTCTCCCTCACTTTTTGTTGCAAACCATTCATTTGCAATGAGTCCACAAACAAGTGGTCCAAGTAATACACCAACATTCGTAAAAGTATAGGTAAGTGAAAAAGCAGCATCTTTCCTAGTATCACTTTTAGGATAGAGACTTCCAACTAAAGTGTTTAAATTTCCTTTATAAAATCCACTTCCTATAACTGCAAGAATAATCATTAAATAAATTTGAGTTTTATTAGTTGCTATATATCCAATAAAATAACCAATTGAAACTATTAAAGTACCGATTTGAACTGATCTTTTAGGACCTAAAAACCTATCACTTATCCAGCCCCCAAAAACAGGAGATAAATACGCCCATGCCATGAAGGTTGCAAGAAGCGAAGCTGCTTCAGCATCACTTAATCCAAGCCCACCTTTTTTTATTTGCTCTGCTAAAAATAAAATCAAAATTAATTTCATACCGTAGTAAGCAAAATTTACAAAAGAATAAATTGATCCACAAAAATAAAGTGCCTTCGGGTGCTGGACTACCTTCTTATCTTCTTTGTTACTCATTATAAATTCCCCCTTTAATTATGCAAACGTTTTAAAAAACACCTAATTTTTATATTCTATATTTATTTAAATAAACCTTTATTTTTAGTAATATTCTGAAATTTGCACTTTAAAATCATGGTTTGCAAATTAATATATCAACTTGTAAAAAACTTCATATTATATACAAAAAGGAAGGATTTATTATGGATATTAATATAAAGAATGCTATAATCAGCATTTGTAAAAATGACTATCATTTTTTAAAAAGCTTACAAAATGTAAAAGGAATTGGCTTAGGTTTTAAAACAATTAATAATTATGTAACTGATGAACCATGTATTCATGTATTAGTTGAAAAAAAAATCACTTCATCTTTTCTTTCAAATTCGGATAATATAATTCCTTCAACCTATATGGGAATAAAAACAGATGTTGTAGAAATTGGAACTCCTAGATTTAGATCTTTTACGGGCAAAGTTCGACCTCTTGAAGGTGGATATAGTGTATCTCCTTCCATATCTCCATCTTCTGGAACTTTAGCATGTATTGTTACAAATTTAGATGAAAATAATGAAAGATGTTTTTATATATTAAGCAATAATCATGTACTTGCAGACATTAACGAACTTCCTGAAGGAACTCCTATTTTACAACCTGGTAAATCTGATGGTGGAACTTTAGATGATACTGTAGCACGTTTATCAAAATTCATTCCTCTTGAACTTTCTTGGGAAGAACCTTACCCTTTAAATTATGTAGATGCTGCTATTGCTAAAATCACTGATAAATCTTTAATATCTACTCTTATAGCTTCATGTGGATATATTAAAGGTGTTGATGATCCTATTCCAAATGCATTTGTAAAAAAAAGTGGACGAACTACTAGTCTTACTGAAGGAAACATCATAACTACCAATATAACATTAGAATTAGAAGGTGGAATTTTTAAAAACCAAATCTTAGCTAATCTTAGAAATCTACATGGGGATTCTGGTAGTTTACTACTAAATGAAAACAACAGTGCTGTTGGTTTATTATTTTCAGGTAGAGGTGATAATATTACTATTGCTTGCCCTATTAAAACAGTCTTAGAAATGCTAAAAGTTAAATTAGTTATAAATTGCTAATGAATATACATGTTTTACTTCTTAGATTGTATAATTAAGTGCAACAGTTAAAATAAAAGAGCAATATTTACAATGTTTTAACATATTGTGTAAATATTGCTCTTTTATTTTATATATTAACAAATATATTTTTAATCATTGTGGTTAAACGCATAATATTGTTATAATTAAGTACTAACTAATTAGTCTTTTTAAAATGACTAAAAAACCTTTTTTGCTTTTTATCTTCAAAACTAATTTTTACTTTTCCATTTATCTTTTTTAGAGTTATAGTTTGAAGAACCATTTCTCCTTGAACACCACAAGTACTTCCATCATATATCAAATAATACATAGAACCATCAATACTTAAAACAGGAATAGAATTAACATCATATCCTAAAAATTCACAAGGTTTATTAGTTACTCTTAAATTTTCTATGGTAGCATTAATTATAGATTTACTAGAAAAAAAACATCCATCTAATATTATAACCATGTCATCTTTATTTTCTATCTTATTATTAGTTTTCATAGGTTTCACATCCTAACTAAATTTTACTACAAACTTGTATTTTAATTATATCATTTTTTATAAAATATTTTAAAAAGTACTATATAATTTAATCCTTTATTAATTCAAATTTTACAGCTTAAATAAATTTTTAATTATTATTAACTCACTAAAAAGAGGATGCTACACACCCTCTTATAAATTTAAATTATCCTAATAAAACTGACTTAGTTAATTGGTTCTATTTCTTCTACTGTATTGGATTCAAGTTTTTCTTTTTCAGGCTCTGAACCTCTATTATACTTCTTAGTAAATACTACTAATAAAAGTACACTAGCAGTTAAGTAAAAAGCACTTGTTATATAATAAGCCATTCCATAGCCTGCATCTGTTTTAAGTAAAACATTTTTAGCAAATAATCCTGCAATTATTCCAACTCCAGCATTTGCAACCATTATAAATGAACTATAAGCTGGAACTAAATTTTTAGGTACAAAGGTTAATGGAAGTGATCCTTGAATTGGACCTGATGTATTTGCAAGACCAGATCTTAAAAATAAAACTCCCCCAATTATCCAAGCTACATTTGGTCCAAATATAGTGCCATTTGCCATTATAAGCATTAACGGAATACAAATTATTGTTGTCATAGATATTGTTACTATTGAGCCTAATTTCTTTTCTATATGTGGTGTTGCAAAAAATCCTAAAACCATTGCAAGACTTTGGAATGTTATTATTGTTGAAACTGTACCTCTACTTATGTGTAAGAAGTTATTTAAGTAAATTGGGAAAAATGGTATTGCAAGTAATGCTCCAAATCTTATTAAACTCATAATAACTACCCACATAATTACGTATTTATTAGCAAATACTTTAAAATCAAATTTCTTTTCTGATTTTCTCTCTGACATTTCCTCTTCAGTTTCTCTATAATCCTCAACTCTTTCCTTTAAGAACAATAGACAAACAAAAGAACATAATGTAAGACCTAATGCAATCCATAAAACAAACCTGTACGAACTTGCATAAGCTTCTAACTGAATAGCATTAAGATTATTTGCATTCTCTGATAAAACTGATGCCTTATCATAATCTACCCCTAAAGATTTTGCAAATTTCCAAACAACTATCTTACCATTAAAGAATGTTAAAATAGATTGGCTAATTACATTACAATACATAACTCTTGCAAACATTTTAGTTCTTTCTTCCTTTGGTGTATAAGATGTAAACATTAAAGGATACATGAAATCATACAATCCAGCTCCAATTTGAACTAATATATTTGCTATTATTATACTTAATGTGTTTCTACTATATATACAACAAAGTAATGCTCCTACTAATACAACTGGTGCTAATACAATCATCTTTTTATATCCAGTTTTATGAACTAATAAAAGCATCATTGCCATTATAAATGTTCCAATAGATGCATACATTGGAAGAGCTTTAACAACATCTGGAACTGTTAAGTTTAAATATGATATATAAGAGTCATTTGTTATACCTGTTACCATTCCCATAAAAATATAACTTATTATAAATATTGCACAGTTATACTTCCATCTTTTATTCCATTTTTCATCTTTATTTGTTATGAAATCAACTAATCCATTTTCCATTTAAATAGCTCCCCTTTTGATTTAATTATTTGTTTGTTTAATTTTTAGATTTTTTAATAAAGTTTTTATATTAATAACTATTTTAATTAGATGGTACTGCTTCTTCTTTTTCAGATTTTCTTTCATTCTTGTCTAAGCTTCTGTTATATTTTTTAGTAAAAACTATTAGTAGGACTATACATGCAGTTAAATAGAAAGCACTTGTTATATAATAAGCTCGTCCATATCCTGCATCTGTTTTAAGTAAAACATTTTTAGCAACTTGTCCTGCAATTATACCAACTATTGAGTTTACAACTAAAATCAATGAGTTATAAGCTGGTACCAAGTTTTTAGGTACAAAGGTCAATGGTAAAGAACCTTGTATTGGTCCTGAAGTATTTGCAAGCCCTGATCTTAAGAATAAAACTATTGCAATTATCCAAGCTACATTAGTTCCAAACATTGACCCATTAGCCATTATAAGCATTAATGGAATACAAAGTATTGTAGTTGCTCCCATAGTAACAATTGCTCCAAATTTTTTTTCAAGAACTGGTGTTGCAAAAAAACCTAAAACCATTGCTAGAGTTTGGAATGTTATTATTGTTGAAACTGTACCTCTACTTATATGCAAAAAGTTATTTAAATAAATTGGGAAAAATGGTGTTACAAGCAATGCCCCAAATCTTATTGTTGCAACAACTACTACCCACATAATTACATACTTATTAGCAAATAACTTAAAATCAAATTTTTTTTCTGATTTTCTAGCAATCATTTCTTCTTCCGTTTCTCTATAGTCCTCAACTCTTTCATTTAAAAATAATAATGTGATAAGTGATAATACTGTAAGAACAACTCCTATCCAAAGTACAAACTTATATCCTCCAATATACGCACTTAATTGAATTGAATTAAGCTTGTTTGCATGTTCTGATAATAATGATGCCTTATCATAGTTTATATGTAATGACTTAGCAAACTTCCAAACAACTATTTTACCATTTACAAAACCTAAAATAGACTGACTTATTAAATTACAATACATAACTCTTGCGAACATTTTAGTTCTTTCTTCCTTTGGTGTGTAAGACGTGAACATTAAAGGATATATAAAATCATACATGCAAACACCAAATAAAAGTACTATATTAGCTATTAATATAACATTTGTATTTTTACTATATATACAAACTAAAAAAGAAGCTATAGTCATTATTGGTGCTAATAATATAAGCTTTTTATATCCAAACTTATGAACAAACAAAAGAACTATTGCAAGTATGAATGTTGCTATAGACATATAAGTTGGAAATGCCTTTACAACATCTGGTACTGTTAAATTTAAATATGACATATAAGAGTCATTTGTTATACCAGTTACTGCGCCCATAAAAGTATAGCTTATTATAAATATTGCACAGTTATACTTCCATCTTTTATTCCAATTCTTATCCTTATTTGTTATGAGGTCAACTAATCCATTCTCCATCTAAACCACCCCTTTATATTATTGCTTGAATTTATAATACCATTAATTTTCAGAAAATTTCAAATTGAGCAGTTTTTGAAATTTTTAATAATTGTAATATATTTTTAATAATTTTTTTAATAATCAACGGTATAGTATATAATTTTCATTATTTTCCGTATTTTGAAAGTATATTTGTAAAAGTTTTCATATTTGTTATTTTTTTATTTTCATTATGATAATTTGAAATTCTATTCTTTTTGATATTAAATTCTAACCTAATATCAAAAATTAATTTTAATTAATAGAATTTTAAAATTATTTTGTAATTAATGCTTTTAGTTAATTTTTAAAAATCATTTGTAAATAAATTGTTAAATTAAAAATTTATTTAATTTTTTGGAATATTTTTACTTTAAGATTCATATTAATTTATAGTACAAGCATTATGCTTTTAATTACTCTACTTTAAAGGAGGCATTCAATTATGAAAAAAGATTTTCTTAATTTAGAAGGAAAAGTTGCTGTTATCTCTGGAGGAGCCGCTGGCATTGGACTAGCTACCGCTGACCTATTATCTTTATATGGTGCAAAAGTAGCTATATTAGATGTAAATGATAATGGATTTGAAGAAGCTAAAAAACTTTCTCAAGATGGACGAGAAGTTAAATTTTATAAATGTGATGTTACAAACCTTGACAATACAAAAGAAGTTATAAAGCAAATAGAAAATGATTTTAAGAGAATAGATATTTTATTTAATAATGCAGGTGTAACTTTTAGAAAAAGTGTTGTTGAACTTGAAGAAAGAGAATGGGACAAGGTTATAGATGTAGGTCTTAAAGGAACCTATCTTTTATCTAAATTTGCTATTCCTATAATGGATAAAAATGGTGGTGGAAGCATTATAAATACTGGTTCTGGTTGGGGATTAAAAGGTGGAGATAAGGCAGCTGCATACTGTGCCGTTAAAGGTGGAATTGTTAATTTAACTCGTGCAATGGCAATAGACCATGGTCCTCAAAATATAAGAGTTAATTCAATAAATCCTGGTGATACTGAAACAAATCTTTTAAAAGATGAAGGTCGCCAACTTGGTTTAAATGAAAAAGACTTTTTAAAGGATTCTGCCAAAGGAAGACCTCTTGAAAGACTAGGCCTTCCAGAAGATATTGCACACGCAGTATTATTTTTATCAAGTGATTTATCTTCTTGGATAACAGGTACTGCCCTAGTTGTTGATGGTGGTGGTATTGCATAAAACTAATATATAAAAAAGAAATTTACTAAAAATTAAAAATTTAAAAACTTAAGGGGGAAACCATAATGTCAATAAAAGGATTGAATTCACATCCATATATTCCAAACTCTACTTTAAAAGTTAAGGAAGAAATGTTAAAAGAAATAGGACTTAAAAACTTAGAAGATCTTCATATGGAAGTTCCTGATGAAATTAAATTTAATGGAGAAATGAATATTCCAAAAGCTTTTACTTCAGAATTCGAACTAAAAACTCATGTAAAAGGACTTTTGAAAAAAAATAAAAGCTGTGAAGATAATTTAAGTTTCTTAGGTTCTGGATGTAGTCAGCATTATATTCCTGCAATCTGTGATGAAATAAATTCAAGAGCAGAGTTTTTAACTGCTTATGGTGGTGAACCTTATAATGATCATGGTAGATTTCAAGCTTTATTTGAATATGAAAGCTTAATGGCAGAGCTTTTAGATATTGATGTTGTTAGTGTTCCAACTTTTGACTTGGCACAAGCCTCTTCAACTGCAATAAGAATGTCATCAAGAATAACAGAAAGAAAAGAAGTTCTTGTCCCTAAAACTATTGATAAAGATAGATTTTTAGTTATGAAAAACTATTGCAGCCCTGATATTAATTTTGTATTCGTGGACTTTAATAATAAAACAGGAAATTTAGATTTAAATGACCTTAAAAACAAAATATCAAAAAATACCTCTGCAGTTTATTTTGAAAATCCATCTTCCCTAGGTTTTATAGAACTTCAAGGAGAAGAAATATCAAAAATTGCTCACGAAAATGGTGCTCTAAGCCTTGTTAGTGTTGACCCAATATCTTTAGGCACATTAACTCCTCCAAGTAATTATGGTGCTGATATAGTTGTTGGTGACCTTCAATCTCTTGGAAATCACATGAACTATGGTGGCGGATTATCTGGATTTATCTCAACTCGTGATGAGGAAAAGTTTGTTATGGAGTATCCATCAAGATTATTTGGTATTGTACCTACTGCTGTCCCTTCTGAATATGGTTTTGGTGATGTTGCTTATGATAGAACTTCCTTTGGACATTTAAGAGAAAAAGGTAAAGAGTATGTTGGAACTCAAACTGCCCTTTTGGGAATAACCGCTGGAGTTTATTTATCACTTATGGGACCTTATGGAATGAAGGAAGTTTCAGAAAGCATAATTCAAAAAGCTCAATATACTTCTAAAAAATTAAGTGAAATAAAAGGTGTTAAAGGTTCATTATTTAAATCGCCTTTCTTTAAAGAGTTTATAGTTGATTTTAATGAAACTGGTAAAACTGTAAAAGAAATAAACTCTGCTCTTTTAGAGAAGAATATCTTTGGTGGAAAAGATTTATCTAAAGACTTTAAAGAATTTGGACAAACTGCCCTTTATTGCATAACAGAGATACAAACTAAAGAAACCATTGATAAATTAGTTTCTGCAATTAAGGAAATTGTTGAATAAAAATGCTCCACCTTAAATTTAAAATTTTGTTTTCGTGAAAGGATGATAGATTATGAAACTTATAAATAAAAATAAAATTAGAAATTACCATCAAGCTAAATGGGATGAGCCAATTATTTTTGAACTTTCAAAAGAAGGTGAAAGAGGAATTATTCCACCAAAGGCTGAAGATGAAATCATAAAAGAAGTTAAAGGAATTTCTGCTATTCCACAAAACATGATAAGAAAAAATACTCCAAATCTTCCTGAGATATCTCAACATAGAGTTTTAAGGCACTATTTAAGATTATCACAAGAAACTCTAGGTGCAGATTTAAATATAGAAATTGGACAAGGTACTTGTACTGTAAAATATAGTCCTAAAATAAATGAGACTTTAGCAAGAATGCCAGAAATGTCGGAACTTCATCCTCTTCAAGATGAAAGTACAACTCAAGGAATATTAGAGATAATTTATAATACTGAAGAATATATGAAAGAAATTTCTGGTATGGATAGATTCACTTTTCAACCAAGTGGTGGTAGCCAAGCTATAATGACAATGGCATCACTAGTTAATGCCTATCATAAAAAAAATGGTGAAGATGAGATACGAGATGAGATAATAACAACAATATATTCACATCCATCAGATGCTGCTGCACCTGCTGTTAAGGGATATAAAATAATTAAAATATTTCCAGACGAAAATGGATATCCAGATTTTGAAGCTTTTAAAAGTGCAATATCGAATAAAACAGCAGCCTTTATAGTTGCAAATCCAGAAGATACTGGAGTGTTTAATAGTAGAGTTAAGGAATTTACCGACCTTATTCATAAAAATGGTGGACTTTGCTGTTATGACCAAGCAAATGCTAATGGACTTTTAGGTGTTACAAGAGCTAAAGAAGCTGGATTTGATATGTGTTTCTTTAATCTTCATAAAACTTTCTCTGCTCCACATGGTTGTGGTGGTCCTGCAACAGGTGCCGTAGGAGTTGTTAAAAAATTAGAAGAATTTTTACCAGTTCCATTAATAGATTTTGATAATGAAAAATATTTTTTAAATTATAATCTTCCAAACAGTATAGGAAGAGTTCGCTCCTTTGTTGGAGTTCCACAAGTTATCTTAAAAGCATATTCTTGGATTAGAACCCTAGGTTCTGACGGATTATATGAAGCGGCTAAAATTGCTGTCTTAAATAACAACTATATGTTTAATAAACTTTTGAAACATAAGTCTGTAGATGCTCCTTATATAAAAGGTAAACAAAGAATTGAACAAGTTAGATATTCCCTTGAAAAGTTATTTGAAGATACTGGAGTTTCAACAGAAGATATTCAAAGAAGAATGATGGACTTTGGAATGCATTATTGGACTAGTCATCACCCATACTATATTCCACAACCAGTAACACTAGAACCAACAGAAACTCCATCAAAGGAAGATATAGATGAATATATTGAAACTCTAACTCATGTACTAAATGAAGCTTATGAAAATCCAGAATTTATAAAAGCGGCTCCACACTCAAGTACAATTCATAAAGTTGATGAATCAACCTTAGATGATCCTAATCAATGGGCTATTTCTTGGAGAAGCTATTTAAGAAAAAGTAGATAATAAAATTTTAGAGCATATGTTTTATATAAAACATATGCTCTCATTATAGAAACTAATAGTTGAAACCGAGGTGAATTTATGAAAAGAGTTGGATTTATAATAAATCCTATTGCAGGAATGGGCGGAAATGTTGCATTAAAAGGAACAGATGGAGAAGATATATTAGAAAAAGCAAAAGAATTAGGTGCAAAACCTAAATCACATTTAAAAGCATCTTTAGCCCTAAAAGAACTATTACCATTAAAAGATGAAATTGAAATATTAACAGTATCCAATGATATGGGAGAATTTATAGCAAAAAATTTAGGATTTAAAACGAAAATAGTTTTAAAAATAAATGAGTTAACTAAAAGAGAAGATACTATAAAAGCTTCAAAAGAAATTTTTAAAAAAAATGCCGATATTTTATTATTCTCAGGTGGTGATGGAACAGCTAGAGATATTTATACATCAATAGGTGAATCTTTACCTGTTATAGGAATACCTTCAGGTGTTAAAATTCATTCTCCTGTTTATGCAATAAATCCTAAAAAAGCAGGTACTTTAGCTTTAAAGTACCTAAAAAATGAAATAAAATCATTAAAAGAAGTAGAAGTTGTTGATATAGATGAGGAAGCTTTTAGGGATGATATTGTAAGAACTACACTCTATGGTTATCTTAAAATCCCTTACGAAAAAGAATTTTTGCAAAATAAAAAAGCTCCAACACCTTTAAGCGAGGAGTTAAATCAAAAAACTATTGCATTATATATAACTGATATTATGGAAAAAGATATTATTTACCTTATTGGTCCAGGTTCTACTACAAGAGAAATTATGAAAACTTTAAATTTACCTACTACCTTACTTGGAGTAGATATTATTAAAAATAAAAAACTTTTTAAAAAAGATGCCTCTGAAAAAGAAATATTAAAAATTATTCAAAATGAAAAAAGCAAATTGGTAATCACACCGACAGGTGGACAAGGTTATTTATTAGGTAGAGGAAATCAACAATTAAGTGGTGAAGTTATAAAGAAAATAGAAAAAAATAATATAATTGTAATCTCTACTCTATCTAAAATAATATCCTTAAAATTTAACTCTCTATATGTAGATACTGGAGATTTAGAAGCAGATAATCTTATTAAAGGTTCAATTAAAATAATAACTGGATATAAGGATTCAATTGTTTATAATGTAAAATAACTTAAAGTGTAAATGTGTCAATTTATACTTTAAAGAAATGAACTATATTAATTTATATAATATGGTTCATTTCTTACTATACACTTTACAAATGCTATATTAACTAAACTGACTTATTTATAAATTTGTACTTTAAGAAAGTTTAAAACAGTGTTAATATCATTAAAGCTAGATTTTCCTTGATTATTTTCTCCCATTAACAATCCCACTATTTCATTTTTTTCATTTAGCAATGCTGAACCTGAATCTCCTGGAGAACTACTAGTAGATGCCATAATTTGATCTTTAAAAGTTGCTTTTTTGCCATCTACTTTAGCATTAATAGTTGCACCTATACTTGTAATTATTCCAGTTGTTAACCCTGTGGTTTTTCCAATTTTTTTTACTTTAAGTCCAAGAGAAACCTCTGAGACTCCAGTAACTTTACCAATTAAGGCTATTTTATTAGATGCTAAAGATTTACTTATTTTAGCTATCGCACAATCTACATAATTACTATATGAGTGAATTTCAGTATTTGTTTTTATAGGAACAAAATCAGTTACAATACCTACTTTGTCACTAACACTTCCACCACCTGCTGGTGGCGGTTGCATTATATTAAGTTTTTCTTTATTTTTAACCATAACATGATAGTTACTTAATATAAAATAATCCGTTGATATAATACCTTTTTTCATAACAATACAAGTTATAGTTCCACTTCCAATAGCGTATTCTTTATTAAAAGAACATATTCCGTATCCGCCTTCTAATGGTCTTATCTTTTCATTTAAGTTGTTATTTTTTAAACTTATATTTGTTTTTGAAAATTCTAAGTCTATAACATCAGTTTTGACTCCCATGTAATTTTTAGGAATTAAATTTTGATTAGTTAAATATTGAGTGTTTATTTTATTTTCAACTAAAACATGTAAGCAAGGTTCGAAAGTATTCACTTCATTAATCCACTTATATCCAAGTGCTATGCCTTCAACATTTTTAAACTCTAGTAAAAATTTATAATGATTATGGCAAACATCAAGTACTTTATCCTTTGTATCCATTTAAAATACTCCTTATTAGCTTTTTATATATTATATACAATTTAGTATTAATAGTTGTGTTTTTCTAAATATTAATACATTTTATTATATAGCATTCTTCTTATAAATTACGTATTCATTATAATAATTTTTGCATAACATAAATTATAATCAATTTAAATTAGGTTTTTATTATATGGATAAATTAGAGAATAATATATCTGATATTAGTGCTAATTATTATAAATATTTAATGAGTTTAGAAAATGTAACTGGTATTGGTTTAGGTTTTAAAAGAATTAATAATATAAGTACTCTAGAGCCTTCCATTCATGTTTTAGTTGAAAAAAAACTTCCATCTAAATATATAAATTCTAATAACTTAATTCCAAGAACTTACATGGGACTTAAAACTGATGTAATCCAAATTGGAAAATTCATTACATTTTCAGATAACATTCAATCATCTAGTATTAAATATCCTTATAAAGTTAGGCCGTTATTTGGAGGTTCTCGTTTGGTAGTTAATACTGATGTTGGTACTTTAGGATGTATTGTTTATAAAAAAAATTTTTTTAAAACTCAATACTTTATTTTAAGTACTAATACTATACTTGCCAATGTTAATTCTATACCTATAGGATACTCAATAATACAAAACGCTGTGAATAGCAGTCTAAATTTAAAACAAGATATAGTTGCTAATCTTTCAACTTTTGTTCCTCTTAAAACTCCAATTGGGTCATTTAATCGAGAGAATTACGTTGATTGTGCCTTAGCTAAAATAAATAATAAATCTTATGTTGATAACCATATATTTGGCATAGGAGCCATAAAAGGTTCTGCTTTTGCTACATTAGGTGAATCTGTAAAAAAAAGTGGTTATGTTACTGGAGTAACTAGTGGAGAAGTTTTAACTAAAAAAGCTACCATAGAAACTACAATAAAAAATCATAAATTAATATTTAAATCTCAATTTATTTCAGATTTTAACAGTAATCCTGGTGATTCTGGAAGCGTTGTTTTAAATAACAAAAATGAAGCTGTTGGACTTCTTTTTTTAACTTCTAGCGAAGCTGATAACCCAGAAGATAAAAATTTTTCAGTTTTTTGCGATATAAATGTAATTCAATGGTTATTAAATGTGGATATCTATACAGGATAATAATTATACAATTTAGTTTAAAAAAAGATGACTTCTGCTTAATGCAGAAATCATCTTTTAAATTCTTCATATTAAACTTTACATTTATAAAAACAGCAATTACAGTTTGATGTTGTCGAACCTGAACTACCTAAATTACTATTTGGACATTGAACAATCTTACATTCTGCTTTAGTGAAGTTTCCAATTATTTCAAAACACCTTCTAAGTGGTCGTCCTTTAATTACTTCTATATATATAAGTCTACTATTATCCATAAAAATTCCTTCTTCAACTATAAAAATCTTTATTTGTATAACTTCAGCACCTTGTGGAATTTTAAAAGAAAAACTTCTTCCTGATTTTATTTTTGTAGTAGTTTCCTTAATTCCTTCTTTTCCAACGGTATAAATGAGCTCCCCTGTTATTATATTGCTACTTTTATTTAGTGCATAAATGTAATCTTGATTTTTAATATTTGCGCAATTTACTTCATGGCATCGTGGTTTATCTATAGCTCCATATACCTCATAGCATTTTGTACTAGCTGTTGGAAAAGATGTATTGAACAGTTCCTTAGATTTTCCTTTTGAATCAGTAAAAATTATTCTTAATAACACAGTATTACAATCATCTGGAATTTGAATTGTTCTAACTAATCCCATTTTAAAAGTAGGCGTCACAAGTGTAGTTAATTGTTTTGATCCTTTTGGAAAATACGATACTTGGAATTTTATATCATTCATGCAACTATTTAAAATATCTATATATTTCATTAATAATCACCTAAAAATTTAGTTAAGATTTCTCTTACTAATATTAGTATATTTTGTATTTTTAAAATTGTCCTATTGCAAATTAGATTATTATATATAAATTTTTAGCTACTTTATCTTGAAAATTTTACAAGTATTAATTTAAAAAACTATATAAGTTCTGAAAAAGATTTTGCATTTAAAACTAAAAAAATAGTTAAACTCTATATATTACAGGGATTAGTTTAAAAACGTAATTTCATTATTAGAACATATATATCACACTTTACATAATTTCTATATGGATGACTGCTTTTTCATTTTTTATATCTCATTATTTTCCACTTGAACCAAGCATTCCAATACCCCTTTCAGAAGGTATATCTTGTAAATCTTTAACTGAAATTTCTTTTATATTAACCTTTGGCACTATCATCATAAGCCCTTGGCATATTGCCTTTTCATAAGGATATATTATGTAGTTTTCATCAAACATATCTTTAACCTTTTCTTTTACAATTACAATTGCTTTTGAATTAGTATTTGTTAAGGGAACTTTTATTTCATTTCTAAAGCCTGAATCAATTATTCCAGCCCTTTGACCTAATCCTTTAACACCTGTACTTCCTCTTTCTTTTAAGACCATAACATATTCATTTGAAAATGCACAATATAATCTCGTTGGTATTAATTTAGTTGTATTTTTCTCTATTATTATAAAATCCTCATCAAAGTTTGCATAGATATCATAACCAGCATCTTCTTCTCTTTTACTAGGTATTATTACACTTTCATGTCCTTTTGCAAAATATAATTCATTCATATTAACTTGTTTTATCATATATAAAAATTCTCCTTAAATTAATCAATATTTTTATTTTAATTGATTGATTTACTTAATACAAGATTACTTTATATTGTTTTTGTATACTTAATTTTATAGAAATCACTAAATTATTTCAACTACTTAACAAATCCAAACTCAAAAAGTAATGCTTCATTTAATAATTTTCTATCTTCAAAATTTAACATTCCGATTTTTTTTATAAAACAATCTTTTTCTACGGTTTTTATTTGATCTACTAATATAGTATTATTACCATCTAAATTATAAATTTCATTATTTAATTTTATTCTTGTTGGCATTATTTTTTCTTTTGAATTATCTTCATCAATTATAGCAACAGCTATAGTTTCAAAATATTTATTATGACTTTGAATTACAACAACATTTTTTATCCCATTAAATTTTGAATTATTGCAATTTGTTAATTTTATTTTAAATATATCACCTTTTTTTATATTAAATTCTTCCTTAAGTTCAATTTTATTTTTACTCAACATTCTCATCCCCTTGTTAAATATTACATTATATTTTAACAAATTTTTTCACTAATTAATATATTTTTCATAATTTGGTATTTTAATTGTTTATGAATTTATTTTAAATTAGTTAATAACTCCTCTATATTTTTCTACTATATTGATCCATACACCACTTTACAAGTAATTAAAAATTAATTCCATAAAATACAATGAACCAAATACCTGAATCCTGTAAAAAATAATAATAT